>VMDR010001863.1:0-86474 GCA_007922815.1 Macrotus californicus | reverse complement strand
CTTTACATTTTTAAAAAAAACATTCTGGTTACCGTGAAGAATGAATCTTAGGAGCTCTGCCCACCAAATGCAACCTTTGACTGTCTAGCAATAAATTTATCATTTGCCATGTTTAATATCGATGCCAGCTAGAACTTATTTGTTGAATGAGAAATTTTATTTCACCCCCCTCTCTCAGGTGGACACTGGGTTCAAATGACTGGTTCAGAGGCAAAATGTTTCATACCCCTTTTGTACCTTATAATCTGTAATAATTTTCTTACTGGTCCCCCTTTTAACTAAAAATACTTCTGCTCTGCTTTTAAATTACAGCAAGTATGAAACCACTTCGTTTTTTCTACTAGGTTGTCTAGAACCCCACTCTCAGTCTTCATGCCACGTTTATCCCGACGATCGCCTCTCTCCAGTGTCCACTGTAGTTAGGCTGATGCCCTTCTGCGGTGTTGCCTTCCGCCCTCTAGTGGATGAAGGCGGTAAATGTGCCTGTGTGTGCGAGCATTTCCATGTTCTCAAACCATGTCATCAGCTCAGGCTTACGGGTGCATTCTGTGGACAGTTTATGAGCCTTTCCCTTCTGGGAAAGACCATTTTATGTCTTCTGCTGCTTCCTGCTGTGTATTTAAATAACATGCTTATTCTGCTGTTTACTGACTTATCGATTTAAGACACCATCCTTTGACTTCTTGCTGTTGATGATGAGAAATGAAGTTTTATAGATACTTTCTCCTTCCAAATAAAGACATCTTTTTTTGTTAGGTTAGGGTTCATTATTGATTTATGATTGCATAATAACTATATTATTATGACTAAATATTTTTATAGTTGAATCTTAAAATAATATTATTACATTCCCTTATATATTTTGTTTCCTCTTGAGTTATTAAATATATACATAAATACATAGGAAAAAGTATATATATATTTAGTAATTACTTTTTAAAAAGGTACTATATGAATTTCACATCATAAATTCCCTCTTGTCAGTGCACTTTTTCAGTGATTGTGCTAAATTTATAGACTTGTGCCACCATCGCTACAGTCCAGCTTTAGAGCATTTCCATCTTACCCTCCAAATGCTCCTGATGTTTTTTACAGTCAGCCTCTACTTCCACTCCGCCCCTAGGCAACCACTGACCTGCTTTCTGACTCCATAAAATCATCTTTTCTGGACGTTTCGTGTAAATGGAATCATACAATGTGTAGTCTTGTGTGTGACTTCTTTCATTTAGCATGTCTCGGAGTTCGGGTGTGCTGCAGCGTAGCTGTCACTGTGTCACCACTCTCGACTCTGGACAGTGCTGCGGTGTGTGGGTGTGCCACGCTTCATGGCTCTGTTTACCTGCTGGCAGACACAGGGGTTGTCTCCCGCTTGGCTGTAATGAACGATGCTGTTGTGAACATTTGCATATCGTCTTGCGTGGGCATGTTCTAATTTCTTTTGGGTAGATTTCTAGAAGTAGAATCGCTGGGGTTTATGGTAAGCTCATGCTTAACTTTTTCTTTATCCTCACCTGAGAATATTTTTAGTGATTTTAGAGAGAGAGGAAAGGGAGGGGAGGGAGGCAGGGGAGAGAAAGAGAGGGGAGAGAAGCATTAATTGGTCGTTGTTTGTGCTGTACAGGACAGCACCCAGCCAACTGAACCATCATCTGGGGCAGCTTATGCTTAACTTTTTAAGAAATTGCCAAACTATTTTCCAGAGTTGCTTGGTTTTATTGACCTTTTTGATTGTAGTGAGTGTGTGGTGGTATCTCACTGTGGTTTTAATTTTGCATTTTCGTAATGATTAACAATTAGGAGTACCTTTCCATGTGCTTATTGTTAGTCATTTATATGTCTCCTTTGTTGAGACATCTGTTCAAGTCTTTTGTGCACTGTTTTTTGGTTTGTCCTGTTATTACTGAGTTGTGAGTGTTTTTTAGATGCAGGTTCTATGTCAGATTTGCAGTTTGTAACTACTTTTTCTCAGTTATCAGATTTTGTAGGACAGATCTTCCTTCCTTGCCCCAACAAAACAAAACAAAACAATTTGCGCAGTTTGGATAAACTCTGTGTAACTGTCGAATGAAAGAGACTGAGCACAGTCATCAGCACGCTCTGTTCAAGCCTAGTGATTGCTCAAGGGGGATGGGCCAGTTCATAGTGACTTTGTGTCTGGCTGCCACAGCCTCTTCCAGATAGCTGGTGACAGGCATGCCTGGGCAAGAAAGCTCTTCACGAAGTCAAGACTAATTATGCTGCTTTCTGCATGTCCGGAGGGGTGAGGTGTGGCAGAGCATCAGCCAGGGTTATTGGCTGTGAGACACTGTAGGTTCTGTGAGACCGTTTCCTGGGAATATCTCTGTAGACACATCCACACCACACCCACATCCCCCCCCACGCACCCCTGGCCTGTGGGCTGAGATGTCAGCCCTGCCATTGCAGGCTCTATGACTTCAGGCAAGTTTCCTTCTCTCAGCCCTAGCCCCTTCCTCCATAAAATTGGAGTAGTACCTGCTCTGAAAGGTTGTTGTGGGGTTGGGGATAACATGGAATTTCCGGGCACGTGATAAGGCCAACAGGTCTTTTTTCTCCTTCATTTTACAGGAAGGAGCCCTGTGGGGAGCTTAGAAGGGAACAGTTAGTTGTCACAGCTCTCTGTTTCCTCATTCCCTGTTTGATCCTTAGTTGTTCACCACCTGAAACGACTTCTCCGTAGATTCGCAATTTCTAGCCCAGGAGCACGGCTTTGCCGTACTTTCAGGAAAAATCTGCCCTGGCTGCTGTGGCTTCAGTGGTTCGAGTGCAGGCCTGTGAATCAAAGGGTCACGGATTCAGTTTCCCCTTGCGGGTGACGCCCCCAGTAGGGGGCGCGCAAGAGGCAAACACACATGGATATTTCTCCTCTTTCTTTCTCCCTCCCTTCCCTCTAAAAATAAACAAATAAAATCTTTTTACAAATCTGTCAGTGAGGTAAGTGAAATATGTGTAAGTTTATTTACCTAACTCATTACAGGTCTTGGCAGTGTCATTTCTATTGATGACTCTGTGACTTGAACACAGTCAGGCTCCCCCAAATTTATCTGGCTCATTGTTACCCTATTTGCATATTTCTTCTGTTCTGGATGTCCCCTCACAGTCCTTCACATATCTGTCTTGGTTACTTATTTCTCCCTAGTGCCTTTTGCTTGAAATGTTTCTCCTTTTCCCAGCAGGATTCTAAGCATCCCTGGCCACAACTTAACCTCTTTTATGACATGTTTCCTAATTCCTCCAATCATTTGAACTCATTAACACGTTGTCTGTGGCACGAGCATTTCCATAAAGGTCAGGTCAAGTGAGTTCGGGAAATATTGTTAAGACCATGAGCAAATCATTTAATTTCTCTAAGACTCCGTTTTCTCACCTGTGAAAGTGAGGATAATAGTACATACTTTTGTAAGGTGGTTGTAAGGATTAAATTTTTAAAAATTTGATAGGTCGAGGGTGACTTACTGGTTGATGCTGCTATGTACTAGTCTCTCTGCCGTTAGCTGTCCATGAATCTAGGAGGTCTCTCATCTTTGGGCCCAAATTTCTTCTTCTTGCTTTGAAAGCTCCTTTGGGCTCTAATGGGCTTGATTTTGTGGTTCTTGGGACTGTCATGCTTCATTGTGGAAATGAAAGGCTCCTTTATCACATAACTTGGTACCTCTGGATCTAGCAGGACTGCTGTGGGTCTGTGGATAGATGGGTGACTTGAGCTAGGAGCCTAGAAGTCTGCTTGGCGTTTCTTCTCACCTCCCTGTCTGTACCTGGTGTCTTCGACACGCCCTGTCTCGTATGTCACAATGTGACTTCTTCCCTTGTCTTTGCCTCGTTTTGCTCAGTTTAGGGTTGTTGTGGGTTTTGGCTGTCAGAACAGTCTGTATTCAGCTCTTGACCCAGTTGCTCAAGTATTTTGTAAATGGATGGATCATAACTTCACTGTTTAGCTTCTAGCAGATTGACCTAAAACTTCTTATATGGGCAATTGATCTTTATTGTAATGGCAGGTTTTACTGTGGCCATCAAAAAAGAGTTATCTGACCAAAGTTTGTTAATCACTGGGACTATTTCCAAAGGAAAATGAGAATTGCCTTCATTAGCAGTTTCCAAAATTAGGAGCTTTATCTGTCTAGAATTGCTGAGGGCAGCAAGTGGTTACTAGTGGGCCGTATTCTCGCTGCGGTGCTGAGTGTCGGCCAGCGGCGGGTCGTCTGCTCCCCACAGCCCTGACTGCCGTGTCGTGTTGACTTTAAGAAGCTCAGTGCGTCTCCTCAGCCCTTCCTTCCTCAGCAGACAACCATCTCGATCATTCCACATAAACCTAGGTCATTCAGCAGATGATTGGAATGAAACCAACAGGTTAAGTAAGAGATAAGGCAGACAATATAGTTTTGTGTTTCAGTTACAGATTAAATGTTTTTATTAGTCGCATTAGCTGTATACCATTGTACTGAGCTGACTGAGGGTTGGCTTGGAGAGGCAGGGGCATACAACAGATGACTTAAGTTTTTGTTAGAAAATTTGGTGCCACCAGAAGATAATTTCAGCAAATTCCATGATAGCGTACATTTAAACACAGGCACAGCTCTGACCCGTTGGGGTCCCACTGCTCTGCCTAGCTTTTATCCACTGAAAACTCGAGTGGATATTCTAGGCCTTCCACAGTCTGACCCCAGTCTTTTTTCTTTTATGTCATGTAAGGTGTTCTGTGTTCTAGACACACTATGGGGCAGGGCAGTTTAGCTTGGAAATCAGATTAGGGGTCTTAGTCCTAATTTCTTTACTTATGGCGTTTTCCATGTTTAAACACACTCCATCCTTTGAATCCCACTTTCAAACAATTTTTTAAAAGATTTTACTTATTTATTTTTAGAGAGAGGGAAAGAGGGGAGAGAAAAAGAGAGAAACATGGATAGGTTGCCTTTTACACGCCCTCAACTGGGGACCTGGCCCACAACCCAGGCGCGTGACCTGGCCAGGAATCGAACTGGTGACCTTTTGGTTTGCATGCTGGTGCTCAATCCACTGAGCCACACTAGCCAGGGCAGTCCCATTTTAGATGCTACTTCCTCCAGGAAGCCTTGCCTGATACACTTATTTGGGAATAGACTCAATGTCCACTGAATTCCCAAGCACATTCTTTCCACTCCGATACTTTATCATCGGCTGTTAGGTTGCGGTGAGCAGGTCTGAGGACCCGCACACTTCTCTGAGAACAAGGACCCTGTCATGCTTCATATTCTTTTACACTTTGCACAAAGTAAATGCCTAGTAAGAATCCGGTAAAGGGATAAATTAAAAAGTAAACTTACCTTCAGCCTTCTTGAAATGGAGAGCCTACTCTGTTGGGATATTTTCCTGTGGACAAAGGAAAAATAACTGTGTTCCGACTTTTGCTAGGTTTTTATTGCCTTTGCTTTTCCAGAGTTATATGAAAAATTAATACTTAAGAAGCTAGATATCTGATCTTCAGCAAGAGAGAGCCTCTTACAAGTTTAATGGGTTTGGTCAAGTGGATAGTAAATGTAAATCTGTCATTTTATGGAGCCAAAAAAGGCTCTTGAAACACTCAATAAATATCCTTATTGAATTAGTAGAATCTCTCAGCAGGGGACTGCCTGTGTGTCTCCTATTATTAGGATCCTTCATTGTTTCTTTAGAGTGCTGTTAGTCTGTGTTACCACAAGCCTTTTGGAGTCCCGTGGCTCACAGAATCATCTCAGCTGAAAATGCTTCTAGCTTCGTAATTTTATTGTTTTGTTATTGGTACAGGGAACTCAGACATTAATTCTAGCAGGTGTGTCTTAGTTTCAGTGTAGCAAGTGGGGGCGTCCCCATGAAAAGAGCGCTAACCTGAACTGAGCACTGACCATATGCCAGGCCCCGCACACAGCATTTAGCCCGTGTTACTGAATGTCATCCCGTCTGGAGGCGAGGAAACCCGCTCAGAGACTCAAGTCGTTGCTCAAGGCTGTGTAACTATTAAATGGGGAAGCTGGGTTTTAAATCTAAATGTGTTGGATTTCAAAGTTTATTATCTTTTCAATAATTAAAAAATTTTTTGTCATGACTGCTGTGGCTCCCTGGGTTGGACATCATCCTGCAAACCGAAGGGTCACCAGTTCAATTCCCAGTCAGGGCACATGCTTGGGTTGGGGGCCAGGTCCCTGGTTGGGGACGTGCAAGAGGCAACCGATCGATATTTCGCTCTTTCTCCCTTCCCCTTTCTCAAAAAATAAACAAATAAAATCTTTAAAAAAATAAGTTTTTAATTTTTCATTTACAGTTGACATACTATATTATATTAGTTTCAGGTGTACAGCGTAGAGATTAGGTGTTTATGTAATTACGAAGTCATCACCCTGATACTATACATACGATATTGTTACAATGTTATATGTACGGTATATGCATGTTACTGCAGTATAATTCCCATACTACACTTTACGTCCTGTTTTTACCCCTCCCTCCAACTCTCCTCCCAACTGCAGCCATCAAGATTCAAAGTTGATCGTATTTCTTCTGTGCACGTGTCTTTTACTTACTTTTACTTGAATGTTCATTTCTTTTTCACATTTTACTTGCATGTTTGATTTTTCTTTGGTCAACAACAAATATGATTTCCCTATTTGCTCCCCTCCCCAGTGCTTTCCTGAGACGATACTTCTGTGTTCTATTTCTGTAATCCTGTATGGTTTATATAACGCTTTCATATTCATTCCCATTTGATCTCAGTGAGACTGCGGTGTGGACTGTATGTAGGGGTCAGAGTTTCAGCCTCCATTGGTAGTTGAGGATATTAATGAGAGATTTTCCAGTTATGTGAGAGATTTGCCAAAGTTAGGTAATCACTGGCTAGAGCTTAGCTTGCTTTTTTTTTTTTTTAGATTTTATTTATTTTTAGAGATAGGGGAAGGGAGGGAAAAATTTGGGGAGAGAAACATCAATGCACATGCATGAGAGATACGTAGATCAGTCGCCTCTCGCACACCCCAAGCTGGGAACCTGGCTTACAACCCAAGAATCGAACCCTGTGACCTTTCCCTTCTCAGGCAGGCACTGAATCCACTGAGCCACACCAGCCAGGGCTAGCTAGAACTTAGCTTTTGTTTTGAAAAGGTACACTGACCGTCAGACTACATTTTTTAACAGCAGATTCTCTTTTTCAAATGAATCATATAGACACAATATATTAAAAATATAAACGGAGTGGTCCTCGTAGAAAAGATGTGGGAGGCCTGGAGCCCCACCCTACCGTGAGGCCTCTCAGCCATCCGGAACAACCACTGGGGAATGATCGGAGGACTTTGGTTCTAGTTTGGGCCTGATATTTAACCTCTCTTATCTCGCAGGCCTGATTCCTCATTTATAAAGTGGGAATGCTTTTATAGGATTGCAGATGCATAGTAACTGGGAAACATACAAAGCCTAGCACAGTGCCATCTGCTTCTCTGAGGAGAGACTGGGTTGCCAGGCACTAAATGGTGTGGGGAGCTCACTCCTGAGCCTGGGCCTCCATGGAACTCACACCCAGCACTTTGACTTGATGGAAGGTTCACACATCACACTGTCAATAGTTTAGAACAAGGGTGGGCAAGCACCTTTTGTAACGGACCAGAGAGAAAATGTCTTAGACTCTTTGGGCCATACAGTCTCTCAATCTGCTGCTGTCTAAAGGACATATAAAGGAATGAGCAGGGCCATGTTCTAATACAACTTTATTTGTGGGCACTGAAGTTTCATAAAAATTTCACATGTCATGAAATACTGTGTTTCTTTTGATTCCCTTTCCCAACCATTAAAAACCCTTGCGTGTGGTCTGCACACGGGTTGTATAAAAAGGAGCCACAGGCTAGGTCTGTCCCCGCAGTGTGCCAGCTCCCGATTTAAACATTGCTTGCTGATAACCGGTGCAGTTTTGACCCTGTGAGGACGAACTTAATTTAAAAACGACCGCTGTTAAGGAAGTGTTGGGAGTAGAAGAGGCTTAATTTTCGCAGTAAACCACGGTGGGCTGGTTTTCTCCCTCTCCTCCCAGGACTAGTTGCACGTGGGTTAGTCTCTCTGCCGTTTGTGAAGTGGTTGGAGTGCAGTTGTCCTTGCCATGGTCATGACTGAGTAAAAACGGTTCTAAATAAAGACCGTGTAATATAGACTCATGGAGAGACCAGGAGTCACGTGGGAGACAGGAAACTTGGCTTTGTCACTGATTCTGTGGCTTTGTATATGTCACTTTTCCTCTTTGGGTTCTTCAGTTTCCTCAGGTAAGTGAGGAAGTTGGAGATGATAATGTAGGAGGTCTTTGCCTGCTCTAAAATTCTCTCAGTGTGCTTTTACTTGTGTGGAATGATCTATTAAACAATTTTCATTTATAGAAAGTTTGTAAGTACTTCACCAGTATTTTTTTTTTAATGCCAACGGGGTTTCACATTGCTTTGCAGACTGTTTACAACAGGATAGCTATTTCTGAAGTGAAATGCAGTTGTGATTTAAATTCCACCTACCTTTGCTATAAATGCCGTTCGCTTCTTGTTCGGGCATCCTGAAGCAGCTAAACTGTTTAGAGATAAGCTGCAGATACAGAGAGAAGGGGACTAGGAAAACTGGAGGAGGAAAAGGTCTGTCCTGACTGTGTGTATGGGCTTAGGAAAATTTCGGAACTGGAACACTTTCCTCAAGTCTGAGTCACACTCAAAGGGCTGTTGGCTCTCCTGGGACAGAAGGAGAAAAGGGAGGGAGCGGTAGCGCAAGTGGCTGTGTCTGTTTTTGTCAACAGAGGGCACCCGAAGCAAAGCAAGGGCTCTGCGGTACTCTGGAGACTGCTCTGATCCTGAGACAGGGTGTCATATGTCTGTCTCTTGCATTTTATTTTGTCCACGTCCACACTGTAAGGTATTTTGTCCCATGCTCAAGTCAGATATTCGAAATTCAGTCCTAATAATTGTTATTTGCTTCCAGCGTAAGTGGAAATCAGTTCTCTCAGTGTCTTGGAGTGAATTATCCCATATTGTGAAGTCTGGGATTTTGGGTGAATGAGCAGTATTAGGCTCCAATTAATTCAGTGTCCACTGGGTAAATATTTCTAAAATATTATTGTTCTGAAAGAGCACTTAATAGCTGCATAGCATATTGCAGGAAGACTTTGCTCTTACTACCTAGAGCAGTGGTCTTTGAAGTGCAGTTTCCAGACCAGCAGCATCAGCATCACCCTGGAACCTGTGTAAATTCATGGCCTCCTCTTCCCTACAGTCCTAGTGAATCAGAAGCACTGGGGATGGGGACCGGCCATCTGTTGCAGCAGGCTCTCCAGGTGATTCTGATGCACCATCGAGTTGAGAACACTGCCAGAGAGTATGACACAGACTTACTGAAGACCCTGTGTCAAATGTTCCTCTAGGAAGTCCATCTTCATCTGCATTTTCCAGATGAGAACACCAAGCCTAAAGGGTTTCAGTGACTGCTGAAGTTGCTCCTGTAATAAATGGTAACATAGAGATTGGAATCCTGGTCTTTTTGACTCCAGAGCCATGCTACATTGTCTGCTAAGAAAATGATAAGAGGCATTGTATTATTTAAATTCATTTTTATAAAATATTTTATTTATTTTTAGAGAGAGGGGAATGGAGAGAGAAAGAAAGGGAGAGAAGTATTGATGGGAGAGAGAAACATCTATTGGTTGCCTCTCATAAACTCCCCAGCTGGAGACGGAACCTGTAACCCAGGCATGTGCCCTGACCAGGAATCTACCAGCGACCTTTTGCTTTGTGGGATGACACCCAACCAACTGAACCATGCTGGTCAGGGCTAAATTCATTTTTTTTTAAGATTTTATTTATTTATTTTTAGATAGAGTGGAAGGGAGGGAAAATGAGAGGGAGGGAAACATAAACGTGTGTTTGCCTCTCACACGCCCACCCTGGGGACCTGGCCCACAACCCAGGCAAGTGCCCTGACTGGGAATTGAACTGGCAACCATTTAGTTCGCAGGCCAGTGCTCAATCCACTGAGCCATACCAGCCAGGGCTAAATTCATTTTTATCTTTATTTAAAAAAATTGTATTTATTTTTAGAGAAAAGAGAAGGGAGAGAGAAAGAGAAACATCAGTGTGTGGTTGCCTCTTGTGTGTCCCCTACTGGGGACCTGGCCTGCAACCCAGGCATGTGCCCCAACCGAGAATTGAACCAGCGACCCTTTGATTCACAGGCTGGCACTCAATCCACTGAGCCACACCAGCTGGGGCCTAAATTCATTTTTAAAACATCCTTAAACTCTTTATTAAAAGTAACATACATTCATGAAAGAAAATTTAGAAAATACGCCAACCAAAAGGATAAAATAAAAGCTTCTTTATCTTATTTCTCTGCATCTGTATTTGCTCATACGTGCATTTTAAAATTTCTTATAAAATGTCGTCACATTGCACAAACTTGTAACATGCTTCTAGCTCTTCCCCATTCCATTGTAAACATCTTTTCATGCCATTAACTATTGATACATCATCATTTTCATGGCTGCCTAGTATTCCACTGTAAGGTCCTGTCGCAATTCTTCCTAAAGTTCATCTTAAGTTGTTTTGATTCCATGACAGGCTTTTAGGAGGAATAGGATACTGAGTGCCGTGCTACTCTAGGTAAACAGTTTACCCACAGTGGCCGTAAGTATTATAATTAAAGTGCCACATACAGATAATGGTTGAGGAGGGAACGTACAGCTGGAGAGACAACACTAAGCCTAATGTTTGAGGTTCAAGTGCACCTAGAAACAAGAAAAATAACTGAGCTCAGAACTCCAAAAGTATTAGGAATGGACCAGGGACGTGTGAGTGCAATGAGTGGAAAGAAATAGAAGAATGATTATACACACTTTGATGGTGCCAGCGGCCTGCTTTCAGCTGTCCTCCATATAGAGGCTCATCTGCTGGATGACCGTGTGAAAAGGCTGGGCATCAGGCTTTTATAAACAATGGTTATTATTTATGGAGTACCTACTGTGTGCCAGGCATCATCGTGATCATTTACATAGATTTTCCCACTTAATTTTTATAATAACCACGTGCATTAGGTGCATTCAGTAGTGTGTTCCCCATCTTACGGAATTGGAAACTGGGAGTGAGACTTAAAGTGACTTGTTCAAGTGCTTTGATGGGAACCCAGGTTGGTTGAAACTGCCAAACCTGTGCTTCTGTAGTGTCATTTATCGTCATTCTGTTTTCGTCATACGGCAGGTCATTAGCTACTGCTGGGGGTGGGAGGGGATTTTGCTGTCTCTTCCGGGGCTGAGGAAAACTGTGGTGGAAGGAAGGGCACTAAAGTAAAGATAGAGCAGGGGTAGACTGTCCGACCCAAGCAGAGCCGCCATCCAGCCCAGCTATCTTGGGAAAAGTGCAAGCATGAGCTGGCTGCCGCGGTGGAGCCGGGACGGAAATAGCAGGATGAGTAGTTGAGAGGAAGGAGCGAGGGCAGGCCTTTGGAAACAAATCTGGCTTTGGGACGGCCAGGAGGGTCAACTCTCTCCCATGAAATTTCCCTCTACAGGAGGCTACAGTCCCTCTGAGAGACTCTTTTCAGCTTTATTGAGATACAAGTTGATACTGTACAATATACCCTTTAAAGTGCACAGTTCACTCACGTGAAGTATACAGTTCACTGGCTTTTCAGTACATCCCCAGTTGTTCCCACTGTTCAGCCGGCACCACAACCAACGTTAGAACATTTGCATCACTGCACACAGAAACCACCTACCCTTAGTCATCGTTTTCCAATTCCTGCACTCTCCCCCACCACCCCCCAGCCCTAGGCAGCCTCTGATCTACTTTTTGTCTCTGTAGATTGGCTTTTCCTGGATATTTCATGTAAGTGGACACAATGTTATCTGTGGTCTTTGATGTCTGGCCTCTCTCATTGAGTGAATGTTCTCAGGGTTCCTCAATGTTGTAGCACGCATCTATACTTCATTCTTTTTTGTTGCTAAATAATATTCCATTATATGGACTCATCACATCTTAATTTAGGTTTTTATTTTGGTTAGACAAAGGTAAAGGGAATGAATGAGACAATAAATTAGAATTATTCTTCCTGACTTAAAGTGGACGGCATGGGCGGCCGTTGTGAAAAACAGACCTGTCGGGCCCTCTGGAGGAACTGTGACTAAAGGCACAGTTGGGTGAATGGGACACCGGCATCTGCCGCTCGCAGGGCGCTTGTAGGAAAGTGGCGGCTCCTCTGACCTGGACGCGTGCGGCAGTCAGGGAGCTCATTGTGTAAATCTTGTGTGTCGGCCAGTGCCGTTGCCCCTACAATGCCTCGTGTGGAACCAGAGAGGCCTTTGCTGATCTAATCTGGGTACATTTCCCTTGGTCACTGCAGCTCTGGGTCCCTAGAGCGTTCTCTCTAAAGAGCTGCCAATTTGTTGTGTGCTGGCAGTTGCAAGGCTATTTCTGACTCCATGATTTGTTCAGTGGAGATTACACCCACCTTTCAGGTCCTGACCCATCGGCCAGAAATAGCCACGGTCATTCCCAGATTTTGGGATGAGTGCTTGCTCTAAGGCTCCATCCAGTACGTCCTTCTCGGTAGATCGTTGGGAAGGCTCCTTTAGCAAGCAGATGATGTTCCCGTCCCGGTGCTCGGTCCTTTACTGTTGTCCCCATTGCTCTCTGGTGCGTTCTTTCCTGGTTTACTGTCCAAAGAACAGAGTTCTGACCTTCATAAAAAGCACGGTCTGCACCCGGCCTGTAAGCCCAAAACCTTTTAGTTTGTACTCCAGAAATGCTGTGGCTGGCTTCGTCCTGTGCTTGAACTTTCCTCTGGTTTGGAGAGTGAACTGTAACTCCTTGTCTTAATTCTCTGGCTCCTCTATGGCATGTCTGTCCTCACATTGAAACAAGAATAGGGTAGGGCACATCAGGTTGGCCCTCAGGTCCTAAACCATGGAATGTCAGAGCTGGACTTCCTCATACTGTCCTAGTTCTGCAGGTGGGGAACTGAGTCCCAGAGAGGTTAGGGTACTTCCCCAAGGCTGTCGTCCTGTGTTCTTAGTGCCCTTGCTAGTGGCAGAGCTGGGTCTGCGACACAGAGCCTTCATTCTCGGCTCAGTGCTTCCCCCAGTGTTACACTGTTACCTGGCAGATGTGGCCTGGCCCTGCTCTACTCCATCAGCAGTGCAGGCCCTAAGGCATGAGTGTGAGAGTTTGCCAGGTTGGGGCACACACTGGGCAGTGGTTCCCAGCTGAAACCCCCACCCCTCGGTACCTGACTTCCTTTCTGTTGTGTCCGCTCTCAGCGCGAGCTGCGTTACAGGGAGCCATCGTGTCTGCCACGCTCTTCCCCAGCACCTAGCATACTGCTCAGTAGAGTCATTAAATAATCTGTGGCATTCTTCCGCTGTTTACCCCTCTGATGGAATGGCTAAGGTGCAGGAATGCTAGTGCAACTCTTGGTTGGCAGTGTTATTTCTCTGTAGGAGTTGTTTTACAGTCCTCAGGGGTAATTTGTAGTGACAGCCCCTCTTTATTGAATGCATACTATGCATCAAGTGCTGTGTTAAGTACACAAACGCACACACACACATCCTCAGCCCCTCATTACTCTTACCAACTCTCCCTGTGAGGGAGACAGCAGAAGCCATATTTGACAGGTGAAGGGACCGTGCTTTGGAGAGGTGTAGGTCAGAGTTAGAAGTGGTAGAACAGGTAGTTAAACCCAGGCCTGTCTGCCACTGAAGCCTGTTGTTTAATGACCATGTGGAGCCTCCTTGAGCAGTTATTTGCTGAACATTCCTCCGAAAGAGAGCTGAGTCACTTCTGTTCCCTGAGATTTATAAATGAGACATCTGTGTTAGCAAAGGACATTCGTAGCATAGTTTAGATTAAATCTGGCGTTGGGATTATAGAGCAGAAACAAAGGGGAGAGGTGAGGAGCCTCTGCCACTTCCGGAAGCCGGTTTGCTCTGTTTGGCCCCGTGCTGATGAGTCCCTGCTTTTTGAGTCCACCTTGGTTTCAGGGCACTCCTGCTCTGCAGTCCTGAGAGGGTCTGCCCTGCAGTTTCGGGCTGCTCAGAGTGGGCCTGGGCCTGGTCCCTGGGGCCACACTAAGGTGGACGTAAGTTGGTCCCTGGACTGACTGATGAGTGGGAGAGAGAAACTTCTGTGGAAAAGTGTTGTTGGGGATAATAAGACTTTGAGACAGGCCCTTTCTGCATTCTCCTCTTCCCTGGGGGAAGAGTGTAGCCAGGATCGAAGGGCATTGTCTCAACCAATTCAGGTAAGTGGCCCTGGCCTGGATTAAAAACTTGGGCAGACTTCCCTGTGGATTTGGCAAGGTATTGGGTTTCTCTCTCCCAGACCCTCCCTTCTCTCTGCCTTGCACATGTGTGCTAACATAATTACAGAGAGGTTGCATCTTGCAATAAGATACCCTTTTTAAAAAGGAGGGGCTGCTCTGTGCAGTCCTGGCATGTTTCTGAAATGGCAGGGTTTGAGAAATAGGGTAGAATAGGGGCGAGCAGGCTGGCTCCTCTCTGCGGTGGGTTTAGGAGGGATGGTGCCCCCTGTTGGTTTCAAGCACCTGGAGCGGGAGCGTCGGGTACTAATTTTGTGCTAGAGAAATATTAAACTGTCCTTTTGCATTTGTTCGTCCAGATTGTGTTACTAAGAATCTGGTCATTGCAGAACAAGGGCTCTTTTGTTTGTGAAGGTCAGAGGTTACAGTATTATGAGTTTGGTGGTCAAGTGTTCAGAAATATTTTACAGCTTTAGTTGAAAACCTGAGCAGATGCTCCTGCTGTTGTTTACCCGCCAGGATCGGGTGACATTCTTCTCCCTTTTCCTCTTCCCCCCTCCCCCTCTTTGGGAACCAACCAATCGCACTGAGGAATGCATTTCAGTGCCTCCCTGGCCTCCTCCCATAAGGAGTCTGCCCAACCGCAGCTCTCCTGAGCCTTGGCTGAAGCGGAGCGTTTAACTCTTGGGTATCTGAATCACAGGGAGCTGCTGACATCGCAGTTGGTTTGTTCTATTGTTTGCGTCGGCTCTGTGAGCCTGTACAGTACTAAGCCAAGCTTGCTGTGGCTCCAAGTGGGAATGTCACACATGGGACAAGGTGCAATGCACTGAGCTTGAAGAAACTGATGTTAAGCCTAATTTCTCCCAACAACCAGCATTGTAACCTTGGGAAAGTTACTTTCTGTACTTGGGCTTGATTTGATTCCCTTTATGCTAAGTTAATGATATCACTATATATGCCAGCCACCAGCGTTTTATGTATGGCTAGCCTGAGGTTTGGGGAAGAGCATTGAACCTGCATCGAGTGCCTGTTCTGAAACAGTTCGCTTTGTACAGTCTGTCCTCTGCAGGGCAAAGGCTGTTCATCCAATTTTGTAGAAGAGAAGAGGGAAGGCTAGAGAGGCTGTCCAACTCGCCCAAGGTCAAATACCTAGGAAGGCCCATCTGGCTCGAATGCGCAGACTTTCTTCCATTCCACTGGGCTGGCTGGAAAAGACCTGAAGTTCTTCCAGCACTTCTCGTTCTAACGCGGGAAGCTTTAACTCCTTAGTAGTTTTTCCATCCTGCCCAGTAGAAAGACCAAACACGACAGTCTCCCCGTTCACAGCCCTGTTGCTAGAGCAGGTGAGTGACCTGCCAGTCCTGCCATCTTCCGAAAGCAGCAAAAGAGGGTGGTGCAGCCATCAGTGTTCTCCCTCCTCCCTGAGCACCCCCCACCTCCCTCCTCAGCAGCACCCCCTTCTCACGCAGCTGCAGGGTCTTCCTTTTCTCTTTGCCTTGTGTTTGTGATGGCCAGGTAAGGAGTAAAATATTGAGGAGATTTAAAAAAATCTCCTTCACCCAGTTTGTCACAATATTGGGTTCGCCCTACCCGAGTCTCTGGGGTAGCTGTCTCCGCGTTGGGTCTGGTGTAGTAGGGGCATCTTGCCCAGTGGGGCACTTTGTGTTTCTGTTCCTGCAGGTTTTATTTTTAAATTCGCAGAGAGGATAGCTTCCTTTAGGTGGGTTGCGCTGATATTTTGTTGCCACCAATTTAAAGTAAATTATCATAGGAGCCTTGAAATGTCAGGTTTTCCAAGGGATTGTCTTCTGCCTTTTGTTGTGGGCTAAGAAAAATGACAATAAGCCAGTCCATTAACAATTGTAATTTATTAAGCCAAGCACTGACCTAGGTGTTTTATATATATTATTTTAAATTTTCATAACAACCCTGCATTTATAGATGAACCTATTTAGTTGAAGACAGGGGTTTAAGAGAGGTTAAATAAAGTATTTGCTCAAGGTCACAGCTAGTGAGTGGAGATTTCGCAATTTGATTCCTGGTCTAGTTCACTTCTAAATCTGAGTTCTTTCTTCAGTACTTCCCATGCTGCCTCTGGAAAATGACCTTGAGGGTCCATGTAATCATCCATGCCCACGCCTCAACCCTGGTCACCCCAGGAAAGCCGTATGTCTTCTTTTAAAAAGAGAAATACCTTTTTATAGGATAAACTTCACAGTTGAAAAAAATATTTTAAAGCAGTATTTTCTGGTAATTGCTAACTTTTATAATCAAGTGAGTATACCAGTGTTTAGTTTGATTTCTTTTACTGAAACTTAAAGCCATCATTTCTTGTTACAAGTGAAAATGTTAAGTAACTACTCATCATCAGGTACTGGAGGGTTAGGGATTTCAGTGTAGATTAGGGTGGGCAGGAAGAGGTCGACCTTAGAGGACGAGTAAGTAATTTATAGGGAAAAAAGGAGGTTGAGCTCTGGTTGGGTGGCCTAGTTGGTTGGAGGGTTGCCCTCAATGAGCTGGGGTTGCAGGTTCAATCCCCAGTCAGGGCACATGCAAGAATCAACGAGTGAACGCATAAATAAGTGGAACAAGTGGAAGTCTCTCTCTCTCTCTCTCTCTCTCTCTCTCTCTCTCTCTCTCTCTCTCCCCACACACACCCCTTCCTCTTTCTCCAAAGTCAGTTAAGAAAACTTTTTTAAAAGCAGGTAGAGTTTTCTCAGGGTAAGGAAATGTTATCATTTGCCCCTTATTTGCTACATCCTGTCTTCACTGTCTCTGTGCTCACCTGGGGAAGATGACGAGAGCCCAGTGAAAGGTGGGTTAGTGTTACTTAATGGCCCCACGCTTCTCCCTCCTTTCGGGAATTGCTTGGGATTCAGTTCTGTAAATCTGCTGGGCTGTCCCAGTTGTGTGCAGTGAGAGATCACATACGAGGAGTATACTGACTACACTGTCTTCGTTGTCCAGGTCAGCCTGACATACTTCAGCGGTGTTTACTGTGTGCCTGGCACGTGCCAGGGACTCGGCGTGACACCGATGACACTGAGACGAAGATGCGGTCATTGCCGTTTGGGAGCTCGTAGCTGAGTGGGAATGGCAGTCTCACTCAGGGCGGAAGACCCGCACACCAGGGACCAGTAATGAAAGGCAGATATGCTTGAGATTGTGAAGAAGGAAAAACAGCAAGCCAGGGACAGCAAATTATTGGGGTTCAGAGATGAAGGGGGTCAGGGTTTGCCCGAGCTGTGAAGACAGGGTTTATTTACAGTTTCACCCAGAGTGGGCGGGGCGGGGCTGAGGTGATAGGGACAGGGGTCATGCCACAACTAGTGAAAGGGAACAGTGAAATTCTTTCACCGATTTAGAGTAAGATGCCCTTGTAGACTCATAGATGGAGTCATACCCAGAGACGGGGGTGCGGGAGAGAGATTCCATTCATTACCATTCTAAGTGGGGCATGTCAAGTTGCCAGCAGCTAATGTAAAACAACAGCTTAATTTCTAAGGTCACAATTTTTAAGAAAAATGTAATAAATCTCATATTTATCTTTTGGTTTTCGGATTAGCTTTTTTTTTTTTTTTTAAGGTTTTACTGAGTTATTTTTAGAGAGCTGGGAAGGGAGGGAGTGAAACATTGATGTGAGAGAGAAACATCTATCCATGGCCTCTCAGATGTACCCTGACCAGGACCAAACCCACAGTCCAGGCATGTGCCCTGACCAGGAGTCATCCAGCAACCTTTCCCTTTGTGGGACGATGACCAACCAGTGCAGCCACACCGGGCAGGGCCCCGGTTAACTTTTGAGTACAGTGCTCTCTACATTAGAAACCCCTTGACATTTACTCTTGCCGGGTTTTTTAAAGATGGAAAAGTTCAAGCTAAATCACACACATGTAAAGACATCAGTAGCCCCATTTGCCATATGCATGGCTCACCTGTGTAGCAATATTCTTGATGGTTGCTGAATGCTTTTACGAGGCTCCTTCCAAAAAAGCTCTCCAAGTGAAGAACTCTTCTCTTTTCCTATTCCTTGAAAAGTGTTAAAAGTCTCCAGTGGGAGAAGGCTTACGGAAAGATTCTTTGCTTCACCCTTCCCCCACTTCATAGTAGCCTAACTTAAGTACCCTGTGGAGATAAAGATAAATGCGAACAACTTCAGGATGACAAGAACGTTAGAGACCCGAGAAGTCAGGGGAGGTCATATCAGGATTAAAGTGGAAACTATGTTACAACCTAAGCAAGGAGCAACTGATAGGTCTATAAATAGGATTTTATCTCCTCACAGAAAATTTTTGGCATGGTGGGAGCTTCCCATGTGGGGGACTATTTTATTTACTAAAAATAAACATGTTTCTGAAATAATTAAAGTAAGTCCCACTAAACTCATTTATGTTATTAAAAGTGTGTCATAGCCTGAAAATAAGTGTCTAGAGTTTATTATGTGCCAACTTTGAGAAGACTCTGGTATTGAAGCCATCAGTTCGATCTGTGATGGAGTGTTCTGGCCCAGGCTAGCATGGATTAGATAGATTACCTTCTCAGAAGATAATGTGATTTCAGTGTTTCCCTTCCAGTCCAAAAGACCCTCAGCCCCCCTGGTACTGCACTTAGAGCCTTAAATAGGTGTTGTGAGTTTTTCATCTAGGAGAGGCAGAGTTCTGATTCTCCAGAGATCTTGCTGTGCACTCCAAGCTGCTTGAGCATGGCCATTCAGAGCAGAGGGGTGTATAAACCAGCAATACCTTGAGTATCCCTTTTGGGGGACAGAAACCTTCAAGCTGTCTATTTCTCACACTCCTGTTATCCTAACTGTAACCTTTTAAAGAGTGCAGCAAATTCTTGGCATCTCTCTGCCTGTCAGCTAATCTCTGATGGCCCTGGACAGCTTGTTTTTTTTCCCTATGAGTACATTTGAAATCAGTAAAAAGCATCTATTAATTTTAGTGTCCTGTTAGAAGATTATGAAAGCTGAAATTTGACGGATAGTAAAATTCCTTAATGCACGATTCTCGAAGTTATTTAAGCATGGAATGAGTACTTTCAGAACAGAGTGCACTGACGAACACGGTGCAGAATGACTCATGTGCACATGTGGGCATGGGTTAAAGTAGTCCCCAGAAGTGGTTTCAGAGATGACCTAATGGCTTCGAGAAGTGAATTCATTTGCTTTTCTTCAGACTTCAAAGCATGTTTTGGAAAAGTTAAGTCATTTTTAAGCGCAGAAGGAAGGAGATTAAGACATTCTTGCTTTAAATGTGCTGCCCTGCCCCAGCGCACTGGTTCACAGTTGTCGCCCTGCCTCAGGGGACCTCACGTGGTGTCTTTATCCTCAGAATGGCACTCCACTTTGAAATGAGAGGTGCCCAGTAGAAATTACGCACATGTGTTTTGTGTTTTTATTTCGAATACACTGTAGAAGAGAAATGCTGCTCGCATCCATTTGAAGTTTGTTGGACGACCTTCCGCTGTTGACGACTTGCGAAGTGCTGAAACAGGTGACGTGCATCATTGCGTGTTGCCTAGCCCTTCACCTCTCGTCTTACAGCCACTTAGCGCCCACCTCCTCCCCAGCGCTTTAAAAGGAGACAGAAGTTCTTGGTGTGCTGTTTTTTGTGAGGTGAGGAGGTAATTAAATTGGCGCAAGAGGCTCGACAACTTCACGGCATTCTGTGAGCCCAGCCCAAGTTCCTGCCCCTTAATTACTGTCATCTCATTTTTGTCTTGTGACTCACCTGTTGGCTGTCCAGTGGTGACGGTAACAGCAGTAACGGTGTATAATGCTCGTTCACTGGCAGATGACACACTCTGTTTCATTGGGGTCTGACAGCACCCCTGTGATGTAGGCATTACTGCCCCATCTTACAGATGATGACAATGACAGTGTGTGGGGGCATATGTGTGTGCGCTTGACTTTTTCATTACTAGCGATCAGAAATTGCTAAGTTAAAATTTTATTTCTCTCATTTTGGTGGCATGGCTAAGGAGAGAAGGTTAGCAGGAGAGGCTTAGTTGGCTTTTTGGCCTAGTCATCAGGTCCGCACACTATTATCATGTACAGAGCTTTCTGTTTTGAATGGAATTGAATTTTGATTTGTAAATTACGTATCACTGTTGAAAGCATCACTTAGCGTTAAGTTCAACTGCATAAAGCAGAAAAACCCCCAAAGGGCTTAAACAAGAGAGGTTTTCTTGTCTCCCATGAAAAAGAAATCTGGAAGCAGGCAGTGCAGGGCTGGTGTGCACTTCATAGTCGTCCGGGACCCAGGATCCTTACTGCTCTTTGCTTCTCTGTCTGTAGGATGTGGCCCAGTTGGCTGCTACCACTCCAGCCATCATTCCTGCATCTCCACAAAGCAGTTTCTGCTTAAGAAGACTTCTAGGAAGTCCCACATAATATTTCTACTAATCTCACTGTCCAGAACTTAGTCTAATGGCCACACCTAACTGCAACAGAGGTTAGGAGGTACAGTCTTTTTTTGGAGGCTGTTTATGGTGATATCCTAGAATGAAAACTGGGGTTTTGTTACTAAGGAAGAAGGAAAGAAAGGATATTGGGAAACCACCAGCATTCTCAACGTCAGGGCCTATCAGAGTGACCTGCCGTGTCTCCCGTGTGGTACAGAAGACGTTCATTAGCTTTCCTGGGGGCTTTTCAACCCACCTCTGTTGTATTATCCAGTAAGATGCTTTATTTTTTACTGGAAATGTATACATCTTCATGCAAACATTTAAAAAAAGAAGAAGTTAATAGGTAAATGATAAGGATTGTTGTAGCTTCTGTTTTAAGTTCAACTTTGTGTTTTTCAAAATCAATTAGTTTATTGGGACTTCAAGTAGTATAGTTAGCTTTTACCAAAAATAAAATGTGTTAAATATTTTGGTGACTATTCATTGGTAAAGGAAAAAAGTATAATTTTTTTCCTTTAGTTTTTTGGAAGCCTGGCTAAGTCATTAGAATATATAATTCTTGGGGATAGAGTACTTGCTTTTTTTCTCTTAAAGTTATTACTTTTTTCAAATAAATGATGCATTTATAAGGCGCAGTATTCAAAGGATACAAAATGGGCACTCAACGAAAAGGTGCCCCCCAATTCCTGTCTTGAGTTCCCCAGTGTCTCCCCTAGAGGCAAGGGTTGCTTTACTTTTCGACTATAGTTACTCCTTTAAAAATTTAACGATACTGTGCTGTATGTTGTTCTGAAGCTTTTTAAAAAATCACTTAAAGATATGTGGTAGAGTATTTCAGATTAGTATTTTAAGAGCATCCGCATCCCCTCCTGCAAGGGCTACATAGTGTTCCATTCTGTGGATGGTAAAGCCTTCTAAGACGTGCTGCATAACTATGTATATATGTGTTCTCACTAGTGTAACAGTAGACATTTCTTTTAATGGTTTAACGCAGTTGTCAGCACCAGTTATTCTTCAGGGCTGTGCAAGGGTCACATTTCAGGAGCTTTTGTTGGTCTCGCATTACGATATGGCCTCATTTTGACATATGTCTGCCTTTTGATTCTTACCTGCTTCTTAGATTATTTTCTTTTGGTCTTTCTTGTTTCTGATGCGGCTGTCTCTAATATAATATTCTTCTTTCCTCTGGTACTTATTCCCTATTACTTTCTAGCTCTCTTTCCTAATTTGACTTAATATTTGGTGGGCAAGTAGCCAGATAACCAGGACAGAAATATTTCTAAGATAAAAATAAATAGATTCAGAGAGAAAGCCTGGCATGGCTTTTCTGCTGATGAAAGTGCATGGACATTTTGATATTCTGGGTACTTAGAGGGCCTTTTGCTTCCTGGTTATTACCATGTTGTAGACCAGCTCTGTCCAATAGAGCTTTCTGTGTCCACAGAAATGTGTTATTTTTGCACTGCCCACTAAGATAGCCACCCCCGCATGTGTTGCTTGAGTACCTGAAATGTGGCTAGTGTGACTGAGGAACTGAAATTTTACTCTTACGGCTGAGGAAGTGGAATTCGAATAGCTACGTGTAGTTAGGGGCCATGGTGTTGGATGCATGGGTCTAGGCCTTAGATAATTAACTTCTTTACAGCAAGCTTGATTACAGTGGAGCTTGGATTGCAATACTATTATTTTATTGTGCGGTGCAAGTTTATAGTATTGGGAGGGAGATAATTTGGAATGTTTGTGTTCAGATTAGCTTAAGTAAATGATTAGATTGGGACTGCTTTTTGATACTAATATTATGATTATTTCAAACTAGCATTCTAAAGTCATTGGTGCCGGCGTGGATTTATGGTTTGAGGCTAGGGTAAAACTTTGCGTCCTTTTGTCCTTTTGGTAACTAGGGAAAAATTAGTAGCGCTCTAACTTTATTTATAGGACTTGGTTAGACAGTTGCCTGAGTGCCAGAAACTCCTACAAATAACTTTGACCTTCCCTAACAAAAGTCAAGGGATAAAATGTTCCATAGTAAATCTTAGTTGTATGTGATACACACGGGATATTACTTTCTAGTGGAGGAATCCATAACAAATAAGAAAATAAATGAATTATAGATTTTTATAACTGCTAGGAAGAAAGAGAGTACAATAGAGGATACAGACTAGTCGGGGAGGATCTCCAGCTAGATAAGAGTAGTCTGGAGAGTTTTATTTGAGGTGTTATTTAATCGGAGGTCTGAAAGATAAGCAGGGGCCAGCCTTGCAAAGAATGAAGGCAGGATAAGGAGGGATTTCAAGAAGAGGGTAAAAAGGGTTACAGAGGTGCCAGGGAGAGGGGTGGCCTTGCTCTAGAGCAGGAACTGACACAAGATCAGTGTATTTAGAACATAGTGATTGAAAAGGTGATAATGATAAGAAATGAGGCTGGAGAGCAGGCACTTAGCAGATCATAAAGGACCTTAAAGGCCATGTAAGGACTTCGGATAGGGAAAAAAAGTGCAGTGTGAAGCTGTAGAATCGGAGAAGTGATCTGATCTGATTTTTGTTTTGAGAAGTCCCTCTGGCTGCTGTCATGAATGTTTGAAGGGGAGCACAGCGGGGGTGGAAGAACTGCTGCGCCAGGCAAGGGTGATGGCAGCTGGGGTTAAGGTGGTGGCAGTGGAGATCAAGGAGTCAGACACACAGGACTTACTAATGGGTTTGGTATGAGGGGTGAGGGACAAGGGAAGGGTCTCTGGCTTTCATAATTGCAGGGTAGTACTGCTTACTGAGGCAGAGAATGTCAAGGGTAAACCAGATTTCAGGGGTGGGACTGGTGGAGATGAAGAGCCCAGTTTTGTACACACATGTTTGCCTTGCCTGTGAGCCTGCTACTTAGTCATATTGGAGGGAGAAGAGGTCCCTAAGCTAGGGATTTAACTGGTGATTAGAGCCTGTTGGTGGTATTCGAAGCAGTGGGAATGGATGAGACACCTGAAAGGGAGAGATGAGGTTGACCCAGGGTTGAGCCCCAAGGAACACTTCCTTTTTTAGAAGTCTTTTGAGGGAGAAGCCAGAAAAAGATAATGAGAAGTAGTCAGTGATTCAGGAGGAAAAAAAAACAGGATTGTAGTATCTCAGAAGCTAGAAGAGAATGTTTTCAGACTGCCAACTTTACTGAATCCTGCTGTGAGGTCAGGTAAGTTGAGGACAGCACAGTATCCATCAGATTAAGTAACGTGGAAGTGGCTGACATTGGCCAGTTAGTTCAGTAGAGTAGAGAGCTTGGAAACTGAGTAGATTGCAGAAGGAATGGAGGTGAAGAAATGGAAACAACTTTTTAAAGAAGTTTTACTGTGGAGTGGTGTGCGGTAGGTAGCTAGAAGGTGAGGGGTTGAAGGAGAATTTTTTTTAAACCATGGTCCATTTAGTCACTTACCTATTATCAGACATTTATATTTTTGAAGTTTTTTTTCCTTTACAGATTGTTACAGTGTATTTTTTTCTACTCCAGTGGAGATTTTCTAAGATCCACCCCTTGGAGGTGGAATTGCTGGGCCACAAGCTCTGCACATTTCAGAGCTGAATAGATGTTGCCAGTCTGACTTCCACAGTGGATTCCAATGTCTGCTTTCCTCATCAGTACATGAGAACAGAGCGGAGGTGTTCTGAAGATGGACGTGTGTTTATTTGCTGGCATGACAGTGATGAGTAGAGAGGGGAGACAGTGGGTGGTTAGCAGCAGCTCATGCTTGCATAGGCTCTGGGGGACGGCGGGAGGACAAGCGGTGAAGTGGGTCTTGGGCACGAAGGACGTGTCCTTAGCTCTAACAGGACATGAGGAGGCGATGCGTGCACTTCTAGGTGGGGTTGTGGGTTTGTGGACAGAAGAGACTGTCTGAGTATTTAGATAGAGCAACAGCTCAGAGCTGGGTAGGGAAGGGATGGAGCAGGTTTGAGAAGGTAAGAAATAGTAATTCTGGCGTGCCCGAAAGCTCGCAGGGGCAGCTTTGGTAGGATGGCGTGGCGTTCGTTGTCAGGTGCCCAATGGAGTTTGTCTCATGGCTGTGTAATGAAGTCAGTCAGCTTGGTTGTATGACATCTCCAGCCACGTTCAGCTGACTGTGCCCAGGCACAGAGAAGGCAGATAGCTGTGTCTAAGCAGGACTGGCGTTGGGCCTGTGGCAGTGATGGGGAGGACAGGCAGTTGTGGGCATTCACAAGGAAGGGGTTGTGAGTATGGACCATGGAGTGCACGGAAGACAGGGCTGGAGTGCACAGATAAATGGAAGTGTGGCTGGGACAGGGGACTTCATGAAGTCAAAAATTGTAGTGGAGGGGACGCCAGAGCAAGTTAGTCAGAAACATGGGGGGTTATTCGAGAGTGTGATTGGAACAGACTAAAGAGAAACAGAGCACTTAAGATAGTGCGTTTTCCTCTTTTAAGGGTGGTTGCTCTGCGTTCCCTGGAAGTGGGGGTCAGAGCTCTAACAAGTCATCTCTCTGCCTATGGCTTTTCTGAGAGGTGCACTTCAAGGTGTGCACCCTTTTCTGAGAGGTGCACTTCAAGGTGTGCACCCTTTTCTGCATGCGCGTCTCCGAGCTCACTTTAGACGTCAGAGAAGGTGACCACCAGAGATTTGGAGTCACTCTCCTGCTGACGTCAGTCACAGCAGCAGGACTTGGCCAGATCCCAGCCTGTGGACGCTCATGTAGTGCGTGTACACGGGGTCCCAAACGTCTTCCTGTCATCGATGTCTGCAGTCTTGGTAATGGGCAGAGGCACACTGCAGGGCTCCATCCCGGGTAAAATCTCCATTGATTTTGGCCGTCTGGAGTTGATTTTATCAGTTAATAAGTGTGTGGTAATTGAAATGGTCTTGCGGTCTTACAAACTTGTGACCAACTTTTGACTCCTCTGCTCACTTGCCGTGAGACCATGGGCAGGTTATTTTACCGTTTTAAGCCCTTGTTTCCTTTTATGTGTGAAAAAGATGAAATAGGACGCGCAAAGGTAGTGGGAGATGCAGTGGGACAAGGCACGCAGAGCTCTGGCACGCGTGTTCTCAGTAAACAGCGGTTGGTGCTGTTACCCTGAAACCAGCAAGCAGGGTGCTCAGTTAACTTCCAGGTCCCCTAACTGGAAAGTGGCAACCACACCCACCCCTTTCTGCTGCTGCTGAGGATACTGCTCTGTCTTCATGGGCTCCTCAGACTTCAACGTGCAGGTGAATCACCTGGGGCTTTTGGTGCCGAGTTCATTTTGATTCTGTAAGTCTTGGATGGGGCCTGAGCATCTTCATATCTAAGAAGCCCCCGGCTGATGCTCCTCTACCGATGCTGCCCTGCGGGCGGCATTTCGAGTAGCAGGATTCTAATAGAACTGCCCTGTGGGAATCTTGCTACTTTAAGCTGAGAGGAAACAGCATTGAAAGAGCCCCATCCTTTCAGCTTTTTTTCACAAGTTAAATTCATTTGGACCTCCTGCGGCCCAGTTCTGTAACTCAGCGTTTGTGGTGAGTCTGTACTGTCCCTACCAGCCCCGGAAGTGAAACAAGTGTAAGTTATGTAAAGAGGGTTGCCTCAGATTTCTTTTGAAGAATGCTCAGTGCCTGACTTCTCAGGTATACTTTTGAGAATTTGTGTCGGTTCCCCAGATGTCCATACTTCCCCCACCAGCCTTTTACACCTACAGAGAAACTGGTGTAAAACTTAAGTCTCTTGAATTATTAGACTTCGAGGCAGGGAGTCTGAAGTGCGGCGTCAGACCCTCTCTGCCCACCCCACCCTTCACAGCACAAAACCCAGGTCTCGCGGAGCGGGGATTCGGACACCGTATTGGGCTGGCATTGCTGGCAGCGCTCGTACTGCTGCCCCAGGCGGTCTGATTTTTCTTTCTCAGGGCTGAGTACGCCAGCCATCCTCCGTGGGCCTTCCTCCGTGGGCCATCCTCCGTGGGCCTTCCTCCGTGGGCCTTCCTCCGTGGGCCTTCCTCCGTGGGCCTTCCCTAGAAGGGTTTCTTCTCCGATGCTTAGATTCACAGTTTTCCCTCTGAACTAATGTAAAGGCTGGTAAGTTTCCAAGTACAGTGATGGGGTCTGATAAAATATTCTGATAGAATTAAGTATGTGTGCATCTTAGTCCGGTGTGTACAGCACTATGATCCTTTTCAGGGGGTTCCCAGTGTGGAATTATTGGATTTTTGTGTCCCTTCATCTGAATCCTGAGCTGCTATAAAGCATAGGTTTCCTTATTTCACTTTGATGATTTGAGACATTTTTTTTTCTCTTACCTCTTTGTTTCCTTTCATCTTTCCTTTTCCTTTTTTAAGGGTTAGGGAAATGTGGACATGCAGGAGCATGAATAAAAAGATTCATTTAACTTGCCTGTGGGTTTTTGGAGTTTTTTTTGTGTGTGTATGAAGAAAACACTCAGAAGCATTTGATTTTTGACTAGACTATTCACGCAGTTCTTAAAATTACATCCAGAAAAGGAAGAGATACAGTTAGAGGAGGAATTTATGGACTCTTCCTGTGATTCCAAAGAAGTTTATGGTGGTTGTACTCATGGAGTTTTGTAGGTAGTTGTCAGAGTTTTTGTGACATATTTTAGTTTTTCTTCTTTCATTTTGAGGCTTCCCTTTCTCCATGTCTTTTTCTCCTACTTTGCTGCAGGAAAGCAGGGATATCTTTATCTTAGCCTAAACTTGATTAAAAGATCAGACCGTAAAGTGACAGCATGTGAAATTCTATTGTGTTTGTTTTTGATACTTGCTTAAGAATGAATATTAACAATTTTGTGTCTCTGGGGAGCATGAAAGGACCATAATCTCTTAGTGTGGTTTTAATACAGTTGTTTAGAGTGTAGTGTCAGGAGGTCTGGTGAGGCAAGGTTTAGGGCATGGACCAGGAGACTAGATAGGAAAGTTGCATATAAAAATTGACTATGGACGTATAAAAGACTAACAGTTTATAGAAATTCAGAACTTATTTTTCCATGTAAAAGGCTGTCTCATACGTTCTTTTGTACTGGAAATGAGGTAATCCTGCCTTCAGAGGGAGCAGAGCGGCTGTGCAGAAGGAAAGAGAAAAGGTTTGGGTGAGGCTGAGGATATTTGCCCCACCCCTCCAAGTTTAAATGTGGTGCATGCTGAAGGTAGAAGGAGAGAAAAGGCACATCTTTGTGCTGAAGGAAAGGAAAAGTGACTTCACTTCTACCTGAAGAGAAGAGGAAACCTCACACAGCAGGTGACAGACTGGAGAGTGAGTGCACCACCCGCCCAGTGCCTACCTGCCTGTGAGCCTCAGACCTTACCTGGAGATTTTATAAGCAGGAGAGAGCTGTTCAAACATGTCTGAGGGAGACGGAACCCTGGGGCAGCTGGAAGGTGATAGATAGGGCTCTTGTTTTTGTTTCAGTTTAATGAGTTAAAGGAATGAACTATTCCTCAAAACACAGACCCCTTTGAGAACTTACTGTACACCTACTGTGTTTGGCACTGTGTGAAAGATGCCATGGCCAAAAATCAATGACCTCTACCCTGAAAGATTTGGATAAAGGAGAGAAGATTGGTAGGCACAGGAATACCTGTATAGAAACGGGCAGAGGGGCTGACTCTTTTGTTACAGACACCAGGAGCCCAGAAGAGGGACAGATCAGTTACAGCTGGGGTGGGCTTTTGGATTTGAACATGGAGAAAGGGGGGGGGGGCAAGTAAGGAACACACATGGGCATCAGCATATGGAGAAGTGAGCTATTTTCCAACTAAAAACCACTAGGACAGAAGTTCAGCATCGAATATAATGGTGAAATATATGCCTGGCATATAGGAGGCACTTAATAAATGTTTGAACTGATCTGAATTAGAAAATGTGGTCACTAGGAACATGGCAGATAGGTTACGTAGTTATATCATTTGACCTAATTACAGCAACTTCAAAAGGAGTATTGTGCCCAGGTTTTGGTTGAGGGAACAGAGGCTTGGGCAGTTTCAATAACTCCCCTAGACCATTAGGATAGTAACTGGAGACCCGGGTTGCAAACCTGGTCTTGGTGTCTTGCTCTGTCATCATTCCTAGCAAAGAATGGGCAACATGGTAGGGGCTCAGAATCCGCTCGACTCAAACCCTTACTCTTTCTCCTTTCAGAAGGGAGATTCTTGATCTGAATGAGGGAGGCAGTGATAAAAAGACAAAAACCTATCCCAGTGTATATATATTTCTGTGTTGTAAAACCTTCTAAGATTCAGAATTACCCGTGGCAAAACTTTATAAAGAATAGCGGCACAAGGCCGATGTCTGGGGGAGGGGTTGTGGGCCTCCAGCAGGTTCTGTGTTCGTGGTTGGCTTCTGCAAGGGGCTCCAGAAGAACTGGGGCAGAGAGGAAGCTTGGCTCACTCCCCTTGATCTTGGAGGTCAGAGTTTTTTGATTGCTTCATTTATGTTTAAAGAACCCATCTTAAACTAGTTTATCTCCAGCTCTAGAAACTGGTGCTGGTGGTTTATTACTAACCCCACCCATCCCTGCCTTTTGCAATAATCTCTGTGAGTGATGATTGTGTTTCTAGAAGTAGAATGACAGAGAGAGAGAGAGAGAGAGAGAGAGAGAGAGAGAGAGAGAGAGAGATTCCCTGAAGGCAAATACAAAGAGAGTGTGCTCTACACTCCAGTTCAGACACACGGGGCTGGGAACTCCCAGAGAGAGAGAGAGAGGGAGAGAGAGGGAGAGAGGGAGGAGAGAGAACAACAGAACAGTCAGCTGCAGAGTAGGGAGGAGGGGGAGGAGATCAGACGGTTTTTAAACTCCAGTGATTTTTTGGGGGGGTTTCTCCCCACCCCGAACCCTAGTCCCCAATTCTGGCACCTTCTTTCCTACTGAAAGTGCCTTTTTGCAGTCCAGGATCAACCGACCGCTGAGTTTGAGCAGCTGGGTCTGACATGATGTACCTCTGGGTGAGTACACAGTGCTGTGGGCGAGGGTTTGCACTTGCTCATATAAGGAGTGGAAAGCTGCGAGATTCTGCTCTCGCACAAACGGCCCTCACCACAGAGCACAGGCTGCCACGTCCCCTCCTGCTCACAGACGCTAGGGTTTAAAGCCTAGCAGTGATTGTGACATGGTTTGTTTTTTTTTAAATGTTGTTTATCTGGTTAGACTTAGGCACAAGGGCAAGCTTCCGGCACGGTGCTATCCTCTGGGCTGGCTGGGCGGTTTGGAGAGGGCAGGCTGGGCAGGTGAGACGAGCCGGTCGGTCCCTTGAGCAGCTGCGGTCTTCCTGGTTGGTCAGGATCCACCTGTGTTTTCTGGGGGTGCTGACTTTGATAATCAAACCAGCTCTTTAGATATTGAAAGCGTGATTCTTAATAAGGAATAAACTTTAATAAGTTTTTATCTTAATCATTTTTATTGTCCTTCACAATAGTCTTGTGAAGTAGGTCACTATTTGTTATTAAAATTTTATGAGGGAAGTAATTAAGTCACAAAGAGTAACTTGCTCATAGTTAGAAACCAAGTCTGTAGCAGTGAGAACCATAATTAATAACCGGACATTTAAAAACATTTTATATTTGCCAAGAACTTTATATTTTACATTATTTTAATTTATTGTTAACTATGGCATTGTACTTTGGAATGGAGGGAAACAACTGGGATTGGAGATGTTTCTCAATTGTGAAATGTGATAACTTTTAGGAGAATGACAGGCAGGGGACAAAATAAACCCTGCTTTTAGTTTTCAATACAAGAACATCTATAGTTTCTTGCAAAGATGGCGGTATCCTCTCTTAAGCAGACAGCTGTTGTGTGTTGCTAAGGGAGCCTCCTAGATGTGATGCCCTTGGCTACTAGCCAGCTTTTGAAAGTTTCACTTTGCCCTTTGCCCCTCAGCCTAGATGTCTGGAATTGCAGAAACCTACTTGGCTCAGGCAGGCTAAATTTATAAATACCAGAAGGCCGAATTTTAACTAGGTTTATAGAGCTTGTTCACAGATGGTTTGTGGGGGGGGGGTGTATGTTGGAAGGGGCTTTTCCTGTTTCTCCCTTCATATTTGAATATGACCTTGAAATGTAATTTCCTCCCCTCTATTGATTTATTTTTGTCGTATTTGTAAGAGGTCAAAGGACTTTTCTGGCACACTTGTGTGCTGTAAGTACTTTTATCTCCCTGTGAACTAGGTATCTAGGTCTAGGGTCTTTACAACCTTGGTGGGACCGTTCAGCTACCTGTTGAGCAGAGGATGGGGTCTGCCGTCTTTGGATTTGTTTGGAAGATGAGTCACGAAAGGAAGCAAGTTGAATTAATTTCATTTTCACTCACTTATGTTTAATGAAAGTAGACAGTGCCAGTCTCCTCATTTTCCTTGTGCTTATATTACAGTTACTTGTAAATTTGTTTCAGTCCCCTTCACTTATTAGCCCTGGAGCAGAGTTTCCCAGCCAGAGGGCCACACGTTTGATTGAGATACATGCATGCCAAGATAACTCTTCCCCTCTGCCTTTGGAGCAGCTGGGTGGGGCCTAGGATTCCCCTGGTCACTTGGGCCATGTTTCCTCTAGTTTGTTTGCCACTTTGTGCCATATAAATGTTATCATTTTTGGTGTGTGCCAAGACAACTGAGCATTTGGGTAGCACTGTCTAGCAGGCAGCACTGTTAGCTCTGGCCCCAGACATTTGTTGAATTCAGTGAAAATTCCCAGCAGGAGCCAGAGCTGCATCACACCCACATATAGAGAAGGGACCCCATCTGGTCAAGCATTAAGTGGGAGGTATTGAAGAGGACCAGGCATAGGGGACCAGAGTCTGTCTAGGCCAGTACCCAGCCATATGACAGTGAGTAGTCATTTAACTGTTCTGAGCCTCGGTTTCTACATCCATAAGCTAATAGAACGTCTTCTAATTCCGAAATTCTGTGAAGTGAATTTTGTATGGTCGTACGCATGCCAGAAAAACACTCAGGTGTGCAAGAATGTTTGGGTCCTGGAAAAACGTGAGCAAGTTGTGGAACATGTATTACTTCCATTGCCTGCTTGTTTTGGTACCAGCAGTGAGTTAAAGGTTCTTTTTCCAAGTATTCTAGAAAAATTACTGAACTACGTTCAGGTGTCAATACCTATGAGTAGTGTGGACATTTTTAGAACCTATCGAGCTGAAGAGTAAAAGTTACAGCTCATCCACGCATTTTAGTTTGTGGAGTTAGGTGCATGCAGCTCATTAATGTGCTCGTGTGGGGCCAGAACGCCGGGCAAGAAGGCCGCCCTGGGCTCTATGTGGGTCTGTGCCAGATCTCCCCACTCTCCTGTTGGGTCATCCTCCTTTTCAGGGGGTTTGGTCGCGTCAGTGGACATCATGGTGCGGTGCAAAGAATGTGGCTTCAAGACACTTTTCTAGGTCTAGACCCCACCTTGCCATTTCCAGTTGTGTGGCTTTGAACTGATTATTTAACCCCTCTGCACCTCAGTTTCTTCATTTATCACATAGAGAAAATAGTGCCTGTCACGCAGGATTATTGTGAGGAACTCAGATAAGTCTGTGATACACACTTAACGTAGTGGGTGGCACGTAATGCTCAGTTAGTGACCAGTGCAGGCCGACCTTTTGCTTTGGACGTTTGCAGAGACAGACTACTCACCACCCCAGAGCGTTTTCTCTAGTGTAAGGGTGTCTTTGAATCCCTGTGAGGAGGACTTTGATAAACACAAACTAGTTTTATGTGAAACATGTCTCCCTTTAATCAGTATTTTAAGCCCTTGTCACTAGAGAAGCCTCATTAAAGTGCTTCCTGATGGAGAACCTCCCTGTTGTTTTTTTGGGGGCTGCAGTACTGGGCAGCATTCAGTAAGTCATTTACTCTGTCATCTTCATTGTCCACGACAGGAGGGGGTGGGAGGGGGAGGGAAGCACACACATGACTCCTGTACTGAGGGAACTTACTTATTTGATGATTATATAATTGATACCCAGTAAACGAAATTACAGACCACTTATTGAAATTCCCAGAAGGCACGATGTGTTCTCGTCTGAGTTGATCTTAGCTAGCCTGGTACCAGGCTCTCTTTACTTGCATTCTATATGGATGAACTTCTGCGTTTCATTTTGAATTGTTTTTTTTTTTTAATCATCGTTTAATCCTGTCTTCTTAGTAAGTTCATCCAGCATTTGATGAATGTCTATAATGGGTAGGAGACTGTGCTACCAGCTGTTACATGCACGAAAATGATTTAAGGTTTCTCAGGTCCTCAAGAGCTTATAACACAGTGATAGAGAGTGTTTGTACACAGATAATAATGATTTCCGTGTGACGCTATTCAATTAAGAACGTGCTTTTTTGTGTTATCTTATTTCCTCCTCGCAGCAGTGCTCCGGGCTGCCATTATCTGTGTTGTATGAATGCGGAGACCCAGGGTGCATGACAGTCAGTGGGTAAATGGCAGAGCTGGAAATTCATGTCATCTAAAAAACCAAACCAAACCAAACCTCTGTGGCTTTTCCTTCTCTCCACAATGTCCTCCTCTTTGGGGAGAAGCGAGTGTTTTGTTTTGTTTACTTTAAACCATTTATTGAGTGATAACATACAGAGTAGGCCTGCACCCTGCTTAGTCTTCAGCACACCTGGGGCTTGGCTATTATCTTCATTTTTACAGGGGAGAAAGGAGAAACCCCAGTAATTTGCTACCCTCACACAGTCCAGAGTTGGCAGAGGTAGGGTTTAAACCCTGGTCTGTCTGGCCTCAGAGCTCATTGCACGACACTTCCTCTCTCTCTTGTTCAGTGGTGTCCGATTTATCGTCGCTCCCGTTCAGCGCGGTACAGGCAGAGTAGAGAAGCGAAAATCAAGGTAACCCGAATTCTGTTTCCAACCCAGTAATTCAGACAAGTTACTAAACTGTATATACTTTGATTTTCCAGGTTGTAAAAAGGATATGATAGTTCTTAGGAGAACATTAATGAAGTAATCTTAGAAAAATGTGTATCAGCCATTTTAGAAATAAAGTAGTAGCTGATGGCTCTGTCACAAACATGGAAGTCAGGCAAAAGACGTACCGTATTCTGCCATGTATAATGCACACTTTTTTTGCTCAAATTTTCGAGGGAAAATAAGGATGTGCATTATACATGGGTAGTTCTAATTCCGTATCTATCTAAATATTTTGAATTCTCTTATTTATGCTTATGCATTAAAAGTGTAACTCTAGAAAGCAATGAAATGTATCTTCTTGTGTTTTGTAATTATTTGTTATATAAAATTTCTTGTACCATAAAATGTTCAAAAGTAAATGCTAAAATTCCTTTATAATAAAAAAAACAAGTATCTAAATATAAATAAATAATTGAATTAAAAATTAAGATGAAAGATTTTTTCCCTGAAAATTTGTGCCAAAAATGTAGGTGCACATTATACATAGCAGAATACGGTAGTTTCTGGTCTTCATGGTGCCATTTGTCAGGTATGACCTTTCTAACATCAGTTTTCTAATCTTTATGATGGGACTATTAATATCTAACAGATGACTGAGATTATGTTAAAGGGTTTTGGAATTTCACACTAAGCAAAATGTAAGGTCGTGATAATAACAACAGCTATTATTCAGGTCACAGTCGGGCTGATCTTTAATGCCCACCGTCGATCTATATTGCCATTCTGATTGTTCTGCACCGTTAGAGAACTAGGCTCAGTAGCAAAATGAGTTATCCCAAAATGTAGGAACAGTTTAGTTCAGATAACATTGGAGGCCAGATACTGTGACTAGACACTTAGTGGCAGTGAAAAGCCATTAAAAGATTTTAAGTAAGATTGGAGTAGGCTAAAGTGGAGTTTATAATTAGATTTGTTTTTTAAAATGCTATCTACACAGATTAGAGGGGGTAAGAATGCAGAGAGTAGTTAGGTGACTGTTGTGTAATAGTCTAAGTGACAGAGAGTGATAATGACAACGTGCGCTAGAGAGAACTAGAACTGTGTGACAGATATTCATAGAAAGTGACAGGGCATGGGCGTGATCTGGAAGAGGAGAGCAGCTACTCAGAAGGTCCAGTTGACAAGATACCAGAGGAGGACAGGGTTGTGTGTATGCGTGCGTGCGTGCGTGCATTTGTAGGAATAAAGATGAAGGGAGTCATGAGTTTGGTTTTGGATTTAGGTTTTTTGGGGGTAACTTTGAGATGTTAAGGGGAAATACTGTTTAGATAGTTGGCTACCTAGTTCTGGAAACAAGGAAATACAGAGGCTTAAGCTATAAATTTGCAAGAACTATGTAGGCAATAGTAATTGAAGCTGTAGGCAGGCATGATCATGGCTGGAGAGGAGAATGGCCTGTAGGGAGAAAAGGGAGAGCAAGAGGAGAGGCTGATGCCTGGTGGAGGGGTTGAGCCCTCAAAGGCAGCGGGGAACAAGGTCCCAGAGAACTGGTTCTTCAAGAGGAAAACTAGGAAGCTAGGAAATTAAGATAAAAGTGTGGCAGGAAGAGAGATGTGAAATACGGGTTTTAGCAACACTGATGACCTTGGCGAGGGTTGTTTCTGTGGCCTGATGAGGTCAGAAGCCTCAGAGCGTAGTTAGCGGGGAGGCAAGGAAGTGGGGAGATTGAATCAGTGGGTATAGACGGTTGTTGGGGACGTCTGACTCCAGAGGAATGTAGAGAGTGGCTGGAATAGGACAAGGAGGAGTGGAGAAAAATTTATTTGCTTTATTTTAAATAAAAGAGATTTGACCATGTTTCAAAACTAATAGAATAAATCCATTTGAGAAGAAGTGGTCTATATAAGACCAGGGATAATTGCTCCTATACTCTGAGAAAGTGGGATTGGCTGTAGGAGTAGAGAGAACTCTCCCATTTAACAGGAAGCAAGGCAGAGAGAGGACAGACGAGCTAACAGCATTTAGGAGTTCAAAAGTCATGGACAAGCAGAGTGGGTGAGGTGGAGAAAGGGGCATTGATTGGCGAAAATGTACATATGTCTGGGAACCGTATATAATTCCATGTGGCGTGTATGTGTGGGATGAGTGGAATAGTGGTGGAGAAAAACTTAAAATTCAGAGGCCAGATTATTGGAACAGTTTAAGGTATTTGTTTATTCTAGTAAGGAGGCATAGATAGATTTTGTAAGCAGGATCAGATATGATCAGATTTATATATTAGAAAGATAACAAGAGGCTTCTCTTTTTACAGAATTTATATTTATATTTTGGGTGAAACTGGTTTGATGCATATTTTAAAAGCTCAAAAAACTGTTAAACAAATTAAGGAGCTAAACAAATCATTATATTATATGAAGTTCAAACAGTTAACACATGTATTGATGACTTCTGTGTATTGATCACTCCCTAAGGGGTTGGGAAAGACCATGAGTAAGACAGAGTTCTTTCCCGTAGTTCGTATTTTTTAACTGAAAAAAAAGAAAACTGTAAACACCTAAGCAAACAGGATACTTTCAGGAACTAGGAAGTGCGATGGAGAAGACAAGGTAATACGAACCTGAGTGCTTTGGCTAGGGTGAAAAGGCCTGAGTGATAAGAAACACCGTCTCGTCAAAATAGGGAAGGAAAGCACTCCAGGCCGGAGGAGTAACAAATACAGTCTTCAGATGGGAACGCACTGGGGGCATTCAAAATGACGGGCTGTGTGGTTGGAGTGCACAGAAAGAACGTAGGAAGGTGAGACTGGAGATGTAATGAGAGCCGGATCATTCCCCATGGTAGCAATTTGAGTTTTGTTCTGGTTAAAATGGGAAGGTTTGGGGAGATTTAAGCAAGAGAGTGATATTTTTTAGGAAAGGAGGTAAGGGAGGTCAGGAAGCTATAACTGTATCCAAGCAAGAGGTGATGGCCTAGACTAAGGAGGGCGATTTGGTGGGACTGAAGAGGGCGTGTGTGTGCCTTTGGCTTGAGGAATTAGAGTGGAGGGGCTGTCTCCTTACAACAGAACAGAGAGTGCAGAGAAGAACCATGTTTGCGGTGTGGACTTGTTGAAGTTTGAGATGTCTGTTAGATATCCAGGTGGAGAAAGTGACCGTTTAATACCAGTCGAGCTCAGAAGAGAGATGTGAGCTGAGGGTGTAAGGTCGAGATGCATCAGCACATGTCTGAAGCCTTGGGAGAAAATGTGACGAGAGAATAGGGCTGAGGCACTTCAGTAGAGTCTGAAGAATACTTAGAATTGGGTAGGGCAGGAGGGACAAGGCAAGTGTGTGATATCAGAGACTGGAGAAGAACGTGCTGGGTTTGCATAATTGAAGACCAAGTAATGGGCCATTGGCCTAGGATGTTGGTCACTGGGAGCTTGTTAAAAGCTGTTTCCCTTGGAATGATGAGGATAAATAGCCAATCGGAGTGGCTTGAGTTGTTCATTGGTGTGTGAGGATGAGACAGTGAATATTGTTCAGTTCTGGAGTGGAGCGAAGGGTTGGGGTCGTAACTGGATGGGTATGTGGTTTCAAAGGAGGATTTTAAAACGTAGGTGACATTAAGGCGTGTTTTATTTCAGTGGGAAAGATCCAGTGAAAAGAAGGGGACTAATCGGAGGAGCAAAGTATGTTAGATCCAGCGCACAGAAGAGGGATTGGCCTTAGGTAGGGCCAGAAGTACTTTTTCCTTCTTTACAGAAAGGAGGGCCTAGTGGGGTTAGGGCCAGATAGGCTGCTGGCATTGGCTTTAGGCAGAACAGTGAGTCTTCTGATCGTGTCTGCTTCGTTTATGTCCTGTAAGATGAACAAAGCTGACACTGGACGTGTCGGGAGGAGAGAAAGAAGTGTTGCCGATTTGAGGAGAGCGCGCAGGTGTGAAACAGCGGTCATCTCAGAAAACGAGTGACCTTACTAGAGAGGCGGAGTGGGCTGAAGATCTGTGCTCATAAACTTGGCGTCAGTGGCGTGGCGAGTCAGTGGAGTGATTTTTATCTAGCAACCTTCTGTTTGGATGCAAGGCAGGAGGAAGTTGACAGTTGGACTTAACCAGGAATTGAGATTTTACCAAAGAAGTTAGACTAAGAGAAAGAGGGGCAAGGGAAGCAAGATTTTTGAAAGGACTACACGCAGCAGTGTCCGACCTTCTGGCGTCTCGGCGCCACACCGGAAGAAGAGGAGTTGTCTTGGGCCACACATTAAATACCTTGTGACACGTAATCACGAAAAAATCTCATATGTTTTGAGTAAACACGATTTTGCGTGGGGCAGCATTCACAGCCATCCTGGGCTGCGTGCGGCCTGCGGGCTGCAGGTTGGACACCCCTGAGCGTATTTTACCCAGAATCTGAGCTGGCTGAGGAGGGCAGTCAGAACGTGAGGAGGGTGAGAGAGCGGTAGGATCCGCTTGCAGATTGCTGGGGAAATGGTGGCATGGGAAAACAATGAGAGCAAGCCAGCTTGATGATGTGAGAGCAGAATGCTTTAAATGCTTCAGATTTTTGGAGATGGCGTGGTTGTTGGTGATGACACGCTGGAGTGTGATGCTAGACGGGTGATTCAGGTGAGGTGGCCAAAAATATTGTTGGCGCTAAAGACACTGAAACGACAACAGCCAAGAGGCCAAGGTATTAGACAAATCATCTGCGCGGGCGTTGAGGTCATCAAGAACGATAAGACTGATAAAGACGGTGAAAACAGGGAGCCCTGTCCTCAGACTTGAGCAGGTCGACAGGTGATACCTGTTTCACAGGACCTGGAGTGCAGGTGGAGTGAAGGGAAGTGGTGTTCGAGAGCAGGGCGGGTACCTGTGAGATCCAGCACCGAGTGCTGAGGGGGAGCCAGCGGGGGCTTGCCTCTGCCGAGGTACGTGATGGGTGGAAGCTTTCACCGCAGGAGAGGAGCCTTCTCAGGGCCAGTCAGGTTGGCTTGAGAGCAGAAAGGTAAGGGGCATATCACAGAAGAGAGAGAGTGTGTGGAAGAGCTTGCTGAGGAGTCCCCCACGGCTTCCGGGGTGAAGGGAGGGCAAGGAAGAGCGGGAGATGGGGTCAGATGAGTGGATGCACAGAGCTGTATGGGGTGAGCCATCTGGAAGGGGGGATGGACTCCCCCCTGACTGATGTGAATGAGGATATAAGCCAGGATGGAATTGTTCCGGAAGCCCCTTGGAAAGACAGGGTGATTAGTTACACCTTTAAAGCCAGAGCAATAGTTTTCGAACTTCATAGTGTCTCAGAATGCAGATTACAAGCCCCACCTCCCGAGTTTTAGATCCATTAGATCTGGGTGGACCTGGGTATGTACCTCTCTAATAAATGCCCAGGTGATGCTGATGCTGCTGGTCCAGGGACCACACTTCAGAAACCACTCGTCCAGAGACTAGTGTGGCTAGGTTAGTGGCTGTGGTGACCTGTAGCTCAGGATGACACGAGGCCTGGGTGATGGTCAGAGGTTTCCTCAGGCAGCTGTGTCAGGCCTCTTTCTGACTTCGGCAGTTTCAGGAGGAAATGAGTGTATGACCATTTCTTTTGAGATACAGCAATTTCTAAGTGATTCAGTTTGATTATCATCAAACATTAGTGAATATTTATTTCATGCAGCGTGATGAGGATACCAAGAGTTGTAAGATTTCCCCCCTTTTTCCTCAAGAGTAGTGGGGTGAAAGGACAGACACGGAAGTTAAGTAGATGAAAAACAGTGCATTGTAGCAAAGACTACCTGCCAATCAGGGGGTCGTGAAGGGCAGCTCCTAACAGAATTCAGAAAAATGGGCACTCACTGAAGATGAAGATGGTTGAGGAAGGTCTCTTGAAGGAGGTCTAATTTAGGCTAGATTCTGGCAGGACTAGAGAGAGGCAAGCCAGAAAGAGAGCGGGCATAAGCAGAGGTGTCAGGAATAAACATGAAACTCAACCACTCAAGAGTCCCATTGCTTTCATCCTGGCCCAAGCCACCATTATCTCTTGGCTGTATCATTATAATAATTTTTTAACTAGCTTCCCTGCTTCTGTTCTTCTTCTGCAACCCCCTCCCCAAAGTCTCAGCAGCCAGAGTGCTCCCTTTAAATGTCACATTATATTGCTCCTCAGTCCAGAACTCTTCAAGGGCTTCTTACGCTACTCACAATAAACATCAAATGCCCTATCCTGGCCTCTAAGGTCCTGTATGAGTTGCTTCCCTGGCAAGTCTTTGAACTCATGTTCTGCTACACTCTTGGCCTTCTGTGCACATATCAGACACACCCTTGCCTCAGGGCCTTAGCACGTGCCTGTACCATCCTGCTCTTTCTCCACATACCTCTCCTCAGGTGTCATGTTATCACGAGCACGCTATGCAGGTGGTAGCTCCCTACCCCTTCGTGCAGCATTTTCCATCCCCTTCCCCGTCTTTATTTTTCTCCACCGCAGCCACCACCATCGGACGTGGTGTGTATTTGTCTTTTTAATGTTGTTCTCCTTCAACTAGAATGCAAGCTCTGTGAGGGCACTGGTGTGCCCTCTGTGCCTAGAAAGGTGCTTGGCACATAGTGGGCACTGATTGGACATTCGTGGGGCGAAAAGAAGGGAAGCAGAGAACTTTGGGAAATAGTAAAGAGGCCAGTCTCACGGAAAGAGACAGGAATGGAAGCAATGGTTTGGTGGATAAACTAGAAGATGTTGAATGCTAGATCATTATTTTGTAGAAAATGGGAATTAAAAAAATTTACAGCATACCAATATTTAACTTTCTTGAAACAGTGCTTTGTAACTGGGTTCCGTGGATAGGATGGCTTGGGGAGGGACCGGAAGTAGCCATGGCAGTTACTGTGGCTGCTCAGGTGTGTGGTTAAGAGGCCTGGGGATCAGGGTTGGGAAGTGAACACAGTTCTTAGGTGGAGTTAGGCCTTACGCGTGGCCCGAATGAGAAAAGATGGTAAGGTTCCAGTTGTACAAGAAAGCTGCCTTGTCTTGATATGTCTGTTTTAATACTCTGTGTTTTAATATGGCATTTAACCTTACCCAGGTATAATTTGTCATATTTCAAGCCAGAATATGGAATTTTGTTGTTTTAAAATGTATAAATTAGGGAATAAATTTGTACCCAATTAAGCAAATACTCATTTTTGTAGACTGTGAATTGTACGTTTGGGAGAGTTTGAAGGTCAGCATAGTCAAAGCACACACACTGGCAGAGGGAGGGGACACGGAGGGCGGGCACTTGGTATCCTCATGCACAGTCCAGAGTAGATACTTAATAAACATTTGCTGATAATCAAACTGAATCACTTAGAAACTGCTGTCCCTCAAAAACAATGGTCATGCACTTACTTTCTCCTGAAGTGTCAAAATCAAAGAGGTGCCTGGTCCACCTGTCCCGCGGGGGCCTCTGCCCATCACCCAGGCCCTTTCGTTTCTTCTTGCAATGAGTGAAGGGCATACTAGGAGTCACAGGCTTCCTGCTCTTGCTGCCCTGTTCTCTTCTGTGTCCTGGAAATGTGTGCACCTTTAAAACCTGTGGTTTGGTTTTAAGCATTGCCTTCTTGTCTGCAGTAAGCCTTTTCCTCTGAACGTGAGCTTGCTGCTCCTCTTCATGAATGCTTTTTTGGTACCCTTCACTATTACGAAATGAGATAACATACAGTACTTTTAATAAAAGGCTGGCATAGAACAGGCACTCCACAAATACTGGTTGAAAGGTTAATTAAATATTCTTAATATAATGAACTGTATGTAGCAAAGTGTCCAACTAAAATACCCCCATATTTTACTCCACTTAAATCTGTAGGTTCTGTACTATCTTATTTGTGTAGTAACTCATATGTTGTTTTACTTTCTTATTTGAATCTAGACCATTAAATCAGAGGTAAAATAAATCAAAGTCTACTTTTTTTTTTAAAAAATAACTGTCAAATTATTTTTCCTGAGTGTGAGATGAACCCTTTAATCATTGGCTATTTGAGCCAGATTGCCATATTTTTGAAGATCAGAAATAACTCCCCAGGGGCTTCACCGTGTATTACGTTATATGCTGGTCACAGTTCTGTTCGCGGCCCAGTCGTTCACCTGCTCTGCGATCACAGGCCCCGAGACCTTCGCGCTCTGTGTCTCATCCGTAGGCTGGGACGGTGCTGCTGTCACACTGGTGAGTGTTACTCCTCAGAGAAACCAGCATCTAAGTAAAAATATTCTCAGTGATTTGTTTATTCTGTTTATTGTGCTTGTAGTTGCCAATTAGATTAAAAAAAAGGATAATATTTTTTTGCCAAGATTAGTTTGAAAGCCTCACAAGACATTCCAATTTAAAAGCAGGTGGCAGTGTGGGCGGGAGACGTTGGAGGGATAGCAGTTGCTATTGTGTGTATGTTCCCCTCTGCCATATTCATTAATTTTAGATGATAATTTTTATCCTTTTGTTTTCTTGTTCAATTTTATTAAATTTATCAAAAATAAGTTTCCTGTACTTGTTGAAAGTCAAAGTCGTATTTTTGCATGTTGCTTTAATCCATGTTGCTGTAGCACTAGATGTTTGCGGATTGTGTCCTATACCAGAGAAGTTTTCAAGATTGCTAAAAAACAATTGGGATCAGAAAGGAGAAGGAACAGAGATTCCCAGGTGCTTCCCGTGTATGAGGCACTGGGTCAGGTCCTTTCCCAACTATCACTTTATTATTGCGAAGTAATCTTACAATGTGGAAGCCAGACTCAAACCCAGTAGTCTTGCTTCAGCCAGCACTCATTACCAACGTGCCGTAATGCTTTCAACTCATCTGTGACAGACAGCCTGCACGGTGGCCCCCGGTGATTCCCGTTGCTGGCATGCGTGCACTTGTGCCATCTCTTACCTTTCAGTGTAGGCTGGACCTAGTGACTCACTCTGAAGTTAACAGAATATGGTAAAAGTGATGGGATGTCACTTCCAAGATTTGGTTACAAAGAGACTGTGGCTTTCATCCTAGGTGCTTGCCCTCTCTTACCCTCTAAAGATTTTGGTGTCAGAAGTGCCGTGCTTCTATAGCAAGAATCTAAAATGTGGGAGTGGGCAGTGGACTTTGAGGAGAGTCTTAATGAAAGAGTACCTGGAGCATGTTGTTTGTAAAATTTGGAGCTTGGAGGAGATTGCCATGAGGGCTTAAAGAAAAGCACGGGGAAGGAAGGGCGGAGAGTTGGGCAGTGCTATTGTTTGTAGTTGTGGCAGGCAGAGAGTGTGCCTAGTGAACTGGGAGATCTGGCTGTGTAAATCTCCAAGCAAGTCGTTGAAGGTGCCCCTGGTTTCTTCTTGCTGCTTATAGTAAAGTGTGAGAGTTGATTCATAAATTGAGGAAAGGACTGTTAAACCAAAAAGCAGCCAGGACTTGGTGATTTTGAAAATGCCCAGCCCTTCTGCGTGGCAAATGATGGTAATATTAAGACAAGGGTTCTTAGCAAAGATCAGTTCAAGAGTTTCAGGGCACTGCCAGGAAAATGACAGTCCGGAGATGAATCTGAGGGTGTGGCTGTAAAACGTTTTGTTGAGACCTGAGAAAAATCAGAGGTGATACCCTAGGAGTCACACAGAAAGGTAGAGAAGGGCAGTGCTCCGTGTTTCTCTATCCCTTTGGGATCCTCTTTCCTTCTGTTATGTGAGTCCCTGGTTAGGGTTGGGAGGGCAGACAATGTCTTTCTAGTTCTGAATTTATGCCAGCAAATTCTTTTCCTACCTGTGTGAGAAATTATTAATTTGCCATCTTATAATTGAAGCTTTTCCTGCTACATGTTCACTGTACTGACGTGAGCCATGTTGAAGGAAGCTGATACAAGCTATCCTGTAAGTCGCTCTTCCAGGTCTTTTCCGAGTCTAACTCTGTCAGTGTGTCTGCCCCCTCTTTACCCTTGTAAATAGTACAGGATCACTTCTGGTATTTTCTTTTTAACTAGGAGTTTTTGAATTTGTTAATAGTTGAGAAAACACTGAGCTGAGAAGAGCATTAACAGTTTTTCTTAGGACTGAAAGAAGCATCGACTTTCTTTGAAATCTAAATAGTGGGCTCTGAACTTCTCTTCCTTTTCCATCTGTGGACGTGGAAATCCATTACAAGTCAATCCTGCTCTTCCTCATAGCACACACCAGGGAAGTGTTTTGCTGAGCAGTGCTCAGAGCGGCCCCAGACTTGTTCCGGAGCTGTCGCCGTTCCGCGTACGCCTGGAGTTGGCGGTTCTGTGCCGGTGCTTGCTCGCTGTGGCCCTCTGCCTTGCTCTTGCTGCTTTTCCTGCTCTCCGCCCGTGCGACCTGAGCCGTCCAAACGAGCGATGTCTCACTGACACACTCTCCAAAGTGTTACTCCTTGTTCCTGCTTTGGAAGCTTGTAAACCTGAGAAGGCGACTTTCTTTGCATGTAATTGAATTGCTTCTGAGTTGTCGTGCACCAACTTGGAACATACACACTTTGTAAATTCTGATTCCAGATTCCAAATATTTCTCTAATAGGTGCTCGCTTTTTATACTTCTGGTTCTCTGCACTTACATAGTCTAAACGCAGTACTTAAAGCATTTTTTAAACTTTCGACAATACATAATTTTGTTGAAGAGAGGATGAATGTCTTTGCTCCATAATTATAAAATATTTTTATTTTTAGATTTATATACATTTTGGAATGATCAGTTCAAAGAATTTTTTTCATTTCTATTTCATCTGTTTGTTTCCAGTTACCTTTTTTCAAAAAAGATTTTATTTATTTACTTTTAGAGAGAGGGGAAGGGAGGGAGAAAGAGAGAGAGAAACAGCAGTGTGTAAGAGATACATCAATTAGTTCCCTCTCGCAGGCCTCCAGCTGGAGACCTGACCCGTGTCCTGACCCAGGCACATGCCCTGACTGGGAGTCAAGCAGACAACCATCCAGTTTAACCACTGAGCCGCACCAGCCAGGGCTCCAGTTACCCTTATCTACATATACCTTCTTCCAGCCCGGAGCCACTTATGAACTGTACATTTTGTCCCATTCTAAGAGATGAAAGAATACTACCGCATGTCATTTCAGCAAAACTGGATAATCTCAGTGTTTGTTGCAAAATACTGATGAAGACATTCTTTCTGTTGAACTAAAGGAAGTTATAGTTCTTTTTAGTTCTTAGAAATAAGTCGTTCAATGTTGATTTTTGACTTTGGTCAAGATTATATCCTACGTTAGGGTATAATCATCTAAAGAAGTCTCCGAATTTCACTTACATATCAAATTTCACCATCATCCTTAGAGTTCAGAGTACTGCCATCCATGTTTGTATTCATCTCATAGTTGTGAAACATTTTCCTGTTAGTTTTTTCTCTTCTTTGTCGTTCTGGGTGGGACGTGAGAACCTGAATTCCGAGCTGTACTCAGTGAGAACTAAGCACACTATAGAGACGGTGTCTCCAGCCTTCTTGGACGGGGACACAGTGCTTTGTACAACACAGTGAGAAAGGTGAAGGGTGAGGCGTCAGTGATGATTTATTTCACTTTTGCACCATTCTTCTGAGTAGGCCATTTGTCATGTTATTATTTGAGCCATTTTATAAACATGGTTAGGAGTAATTAACAAACAGAGGTTGGTAAAATATCAGAATGTTTCAAGTTATAGGAAAAATAAGATCCCTGAAAATCTCATAATTATTATAAAAGGGTCCTTAAATTATTATAAAAGGGTCCAAGGACCCCATATGTTAATTGCAAGAGAGAATGAATTTATTCTTCTTTTAAAGTAACTTTTAAAGAAATGCCGCTAAGAAAGAATAAGTCATAAAATACAAATCCTTACTTACAGAACTGCTCAAAAAAGAAAGCCCCAGAGGACACTCTGATGGGACACCCAGGAGTCAGCACTCTGTGCGTTAGTGACTCTCAAATACATAACCGCGGGCACAACTCTCCCTGGAAGTTTACATCCAGCTGCCTAACGGACATCTCCACATGTGGTTAGTTTAGACCTGTCCAAGCTGAACTGGTCTTCACTCTCGAGCCTGTGAACCTACAGTTTTCCCCTTCTCGGACAGTGACATCTTTCTGTTGCTCGGACCAGAAAAAAATTGGCATCATCCTGGATTCTTCTTTCTCTCTTACTCCAGTCTTATTAGTCAGCAAATCCGTTAGGCTCCGCCTTTCAGAAATAACCTGAAAGCTGACCCATCTTCACCTGCTCGGCTACTTCTGTCCTAGGTCTGTACACCATCTTCTCTTTCCTGGATTATTGTGACAGTCTTCCATCTGGTCTCCCTGCTTCCACCATCGACTCCAAATAATTTATTCTGAACACAGCATCTGACACGATCCTTTGAAAATGTAAATCTGGTCCTGCTCAAAAACCCACTAACATGTTTCACTCAGGAAAATCTGGAGTCCTACAAGGCCCTGGTCTCGCTGGCTCCCAGGTACCTCCTTGACGTCCATTTCCTGTTCTTCCCCCTTCTCATCCTCCTGCAGCTGCACTTGCCTTCCTGCTGGTCCTCAGCCTTGCCAAGTACTTTGGACTTGATTCTTCCCCTGGTAATGCTCTCCTCCAGACTTCCTCAGGTCTGTCTTCTTCATCTCCTTCCTGTTCTTGTTCGAGTGTTAACTTTTCAGTTAGTTCTTTAGTCATCCTGTTTTAAATTCTCCATAGCCCTTACCATCTCCCAGTATGTTATGAAAACATCTTTTTTCCCCACTACTTGACTCTCCTCCTGTGGAGTTTTTTTGTCTGGTTTTGATGGTTGCTGTATCCCCAGTGGTGCCTGGAATAGTGAATGATGGTCAGCAGGTATTTGTCAGATGGGTGCTACATTCCAGAGGTTTTCTCCTTGTTGCTTTTTCCCTAACAAGGGAATTCTCAGTATCTACAGGAGTTTAGTGTGTGGAGCTCTCCTGTGTTTGACATCAGTCATTCTCTCTCATTTACTAGGGGCCCCTTGTCCCTAGGGATGATGGTTTCTACTGCAGGGGCAAAAGTGCTGCATGGTGCAGGCTTTGGAACCAAATTGACGAGGTTTCAAACCTGGCTCCGCTGCATTCGGTCTTGATGACAGTAGGCATATTGCTGTGCTTTCTCATCTATAAAATTAGAACAAAAGTAGTATCTCAGGCGGTTGTTTTAAGCCATGTAAAGCTCTCAGAACAGTTCCTGGTATGTAGTAAATGTTCACTATATGTTAGTTATTACGATTATTAACCTTTCCAGACCCAGCCTGGCTGTTCAGAGCCAGGAGTCAGCTACGTTCCTGAGTGGCAGTACCGAGAATGGTCAGATTCAGGCTCTCCTTCGGAGTACCTGTTTTCTTCCCCCTTTAAAAATCATTATGGGCATGTTGGTCCTTTCTACCTTTTACCTCCATCTTTCTCCTTTGCTGTTGGAACTTCAGTCACTTCCACTTCCAGCCGTCTAAGGTAGTCACACCCTTCCCTTCCTCTGTCTTCTCTTCTCCCTCCCCTCCTTTCATGTATTTATTAAGCACTTACTTTTCCCTTCCCGTTCTGTTCTAAATCTGTTTCCCTTTCCTCGTGTCTGTCAGTGTTTCAGCCATTTTTATCCCATGATTACTAAAATTCTACAGCACGCCAAAAAATATATTTCTTGCTGATGTGACAAAAATAGGTATAATTTTTATTTATTCACACCAGATGGCTATTGTGTTGGTTCTGTCATTTTTTTAATTCGACAATCTACAGGAAAAGAGGTCAGTGCCTCTGACTAAATAAATAGTCAGGTACTGCGTGTTTTAAAAGTGCCACAGCACACTAGTTGAAAGTCTCTGCTTTATCTCTTTATTCTTTTAAGAAATTAAAAAAAAATTACCTTCCTTCTGGTTAATTGACTAGAATTACATTTGAATCAGGGGAAATGGAAATGCTGTAGATGTTGAAGTAAAATCGAAATTCTATTTTGAAAAGTGGCAGCCTGCCCCCCACACCCCAGCATCGCACCAGTCACTAAAACCCGTGAACGTACTCAGGCTCCTTCCTCTAGTCCACGGAAGTCTCTGCTTTCTTAGTGATCTGAATATGTCTTCTCCTACCCAATATGAAAGATGGTTTGAAAAACATTGCATTATTTGTCATTTGCAGCTATTTTAACTAGTTTTCTTTTTACTTTGATTTCAGATGGACGGTAGTTCAGGTAATTAACAAGGCTGGTTTAGTGGACGCAAATGTTCTCTCTCGCTCCCTCACTGCGTTGCGAGGCTCTTAACGGTCTGGGCTGCAGACCCAGCCACTGTTTGTGTCTGTGCGTTTCTTTTAATGGGGGCACGTGGTCAGAATTCTAGACAACTGAAATAAAAATGATTTTTTTAGAATATGAAACATTTTGTAAATTTTAGACAGATTTTATGTTGGCTGTAACATTCTTTTCAGAGCAGACGAGGCGGACCCAATTAGGCATCCATTTAAGCAGATTTTATGTTGAGCCTCTAAGGGGCTCTCATCTGTCAGGTGTGCTGTGTTACTACCCAATAAATGTTGCAAAGAGAACAGTATGCTTTTTGTTGTCTTTTCTTGATGTAATCTTTTTTCTGGACACATTTTCTTAGCAAATTTAAGACAGTTGAAATGCTAATTAAAAGTGTCTCCCCTTCATATTTATAAACTCCTGGTTCTTCTTTTTTCAATTATATACTCAATCCATTCATTCATCAGTTGTGACTCCATGCTCATTGTCAGTGACTGTTTTGGGAAGGGACAGTACTGTAAGGCGTGATAAAAAGTGCTAAATTTCTACTTCCATGTATTGGTAATTTGCATTTTCCTAAGTGCAGAATTAAGTTTTGATCACTCATTATTTGATTGAACATTTATTGAATCTTTATTATTTGTAGGTATCTTGTAGGAAAGTTTTGCCTTTAGAAGCATTTTCTGGATTTTTGCTTAAACTAAACCTAGCTAGTGGCCCCATTTTCATTCTCTAACAGAAGGAAAAGAACAGAAAAAAGGGGGTAAACTATGTTTATATTTTAAGTTTAATAAATAAGTTAAGACTTTTCCTCTTGAGTACTTGCCAAAGGACTTCAGTGCTTGTAGTCTCAGTCTGCTGGGATGGCTGTAACAAATTACCACGTAACGAGTGGCTTAAACAGCAGAAATTTCTTTTTCACAGTCTGGAGGCTGACAAGTCCAAGATCAAGGTGCCTGCAAGGTAGGTTTCATTCTGAGGCTTCTCCTGTTGGCTCGTAGGCTGCCACCATTTCCCTCTGTGCTCACGTGTCTTCTTTGTGCATGCGCTGGGGGAGAGAGAGCAAGAGCAAGAATGCACTGGCGCACATGTGGGCAGGCCCCCCGAAGTCTTTTCCTGCAAGGGTACTAACCCTGTCAGATCAGGCACTCCCTTATAACCTCCTTCAGCCTCAAGTACTTCTTTAAGAGGCCGTGTCGCCTAACACTGCCTCACTGGGCGTTAGGGCTTCACTCTGTGAATTTGGGGGCGGAGGGATACAAACATTCAGACCATCATGCTCGACTTTCTAACTCATCAGAAATTTGATTATGTACTATGCACTAACCACCTGTATAGACCCGCCACTGTACAACTGTGTAAGCTCAAGAAATGACTCGACCTCAGTAGGCTCCAGTTTCTTCATGTGAAACAAAGGTGTCAGTCAAACCAGTCAGTAGCTATGACTCACTCTAACTCATTTGATAGTCGTTCCGTTTTCATTTTCCTCTCTTATTTTTCTCTTTCCCTGATATATTTAGGGTCGTTTTTGTCAGGTTTCCCCTCAGTTGTTTACTCTTACTTTTCTCTCCTTTTGTTTCATTGTATTTTTCAGTGTCTCATGTTCTGCCCTCTCCCCATCTACCCCTTCCCTAAATTGGACATTTTCTAAGAACTTATAAATTTACTGTATTTATTAACTCTTTAAAGTTTAGCCAGTAGATAGAATGTTTTATATTTCTTTCTGTTAGATATCCTGCAGACCTTTAAATTTACTCTAAATTAGATTTATTTTTAGTCACTTTAGTTCATGCTTGGTTTGTATTCCTGTAGTCATTGCCCTTTGCTAGGCAAGTCTCCTCACAGCCTTATCTCTTGGAAGTTTGCCTGAGGAGGCTAGGGACATCGGTTTGCTTGCATGGCGTACCTGTACTGAAGCGTCTGATCCACTGTGGGAGACCGGTGGGTATGAATTGTTGCTGACAATGATATATTTTTTACTCTTCAGGAAAGGAAGGAAAGACCTTGTGCTTTCCCTTCTAATTTCTCCCTTTTGATCTGTGACATTTGAAAGCAGTTCTTCTGAAGTCTCAGTAGCTTTCCTCCTTTTGTGAATATCATCAACGCACTATGAAGTCATCCGCACAGGATGTGAAACAAGCAGGTAGCATGTACTGGTGTCCACATTTCCATGACTGATGGAGATAGTTTGCCAGAAACAGGGTCACTAAGACTATTGTAGGAACTAGATTGTCACTGGGGAGAGGACCAGTTTATTTAATATAAATCCTTAGTCAATTGGGCACAGTATTAAGAAAACAAACCATTTAGAAAGAAATTTGGCTCTTTCATCTAGAATTTAAAATGTTATTCCTATGTGGTAATAGGTATTGTGGCGATGATGATAATAATTATAAGGATGCTGATTAGCAGCTACTGATTTTTGAATGCCTACCACTTGCCAGGCTTTATACTAAACATTTTAAGGTCATAAACATCAAATTCTAACAGCAGCCCCATGGTAAATGGCCATGGATTGGCCCCTCTGGTTTCTCCAATAAACTCTTTAAAGTCAGGGATGAATTCTCTGTGTTCCAGCCCTTAGTGTAGTGCTGAACACATATCAGGTAAATAGCTGTTCAACTGACTTGAACTCTAGCATACCATCTTGTTTATAGTAGTCAGTCTTTGCCTGCCCTTGCCCTGCCCAGCTGTGGATACAGAAGGCTTGCAAGTTCAATGTTCTACTTTAAATTAGAGAGTTTAGTCTGCCCTTAGGTTAAAGAGCTAGTTTCCCACTAGTCAGCATGGTCTTTAAATAATTTGATGCCTCATTATCCATGTGCCAGGGGTTAAACATTACCCTTAGTAGCTTGGCTAGTCTCTTCGCCTGCTACCTGGTGACACTCTAGTTTTTCTTGGGACCTGAGCCCAGCTCTGACCCCCAGTTCAGTTAACAAAGGGTTCCCTCAACCATGTATTGCTAGTGCCTTTTACACATTTATTGGATCCTGCTTCCCTTTTTCTGGCTTTGAGTCTGATGGTACCCTTCCTGTGTGACTAGAAAAAGTGAGACTTTGCCTCCTTGTCTTCTCACACTGAGTCCCTTGAATATGAACAGTTCAGATTGGACTAGTTTAATATATCCTTAAGACATGGTCATTTGGGTCACCCTCTCTGCAGGCTGTCCATCTTTTCCCAGCTTCCACCTGGACAAGTCTTTTTTTTTCCATTTAATAAACTCCTGGCTCCCAGGACGTCATCATTTCCCTATATTTCCACTGTGTGCTGATGTTACATTCAGTCTGAAGCCCCTCGTAACTGTTGTTTAGAAAGCCTTTTCTTCTCCACTGGATATTTACAGCCTCCAACTTTAAAAACAAAAATTTCCCTTTACTGTGGCCAGTGTGGCTCATTTGGTTGGAGCATCATCCCATAAACCGAAAGGTTGATCCCTCTGCCCTCTCTCCATCAGGGCACAAATGGTAGGCAACCATTTGATGTTCTCTCTTACGTCAGTGTTTCTCCCTCTCCCTCTCCCGCCCCCTCTGCCTCCCTCTCTTTGAAAGCAATGAAAAAATGTCCTCAGGTGATGATTTAAAAAAAAAAATTGCCCTGACCAGTGTGGCTCAGTTGGTTGGGCATCATCCCACAAAGCAGAAGGTTACTTGGCTTGTTAGATGCCCAGTCAGGACACATGCCTGGGTTGCAGATTCAGTCCCCAGTTGAGGCGCATATGAGAGGCAACTGATCGATATTTCTCTCCCTGTCTTTCTCTGTCCCTTCCCCTCTCTCTAAAAATAAATAAAACCTTTTAAAAATTCTTCTCTTATCTTCACATTTCCTTTGTTCCCCTCTCTTTGAGCCATACAACACATTACTTAGGGAAACCCAGTTATATTTCAGAGCGTGGGTCTTGGAAACATGTCCAAGTTCAGTTTCCCTTCGTCTATCTCTCCCAAATAATTAACACAAATGAAAATAGTGACCTTTTAGACTAGTTTGCAAGGGAGGTAGCAATGTACCAACTCCCTCAGGATGCTGTTGAGTGGAAACCAGCTGGCATGAAAAAGTCAAGAAGTCAAGCCTGTAGAACGGATGGTTTCAGAGCCAGGGCACTAATGGAAGCAAGGCAAGCAGGGGGAGGGGGAAGTGCCGTTGGCTCCGATGTGGAAAGGTTTAAAAATAATTATAGAGGCAATTCAGAATACGTTGAAATCCCCAGTGGGTGGTTTTCTTTAAATTTCATATTCTCTGTAGCCATGTCTCACTGCATTGGTAAGTGGACTAAATCATGTTTTTTTAAAAATATATCTCTAAATAGAAGGTCAAAAGAATGTAGCTCACTAATCCCTTGTTGCCTCCAAACAAATCCTAAAAGCTCAAGAAACTGGAACTCAGTGCCTAAAACATAACCTATGATTTTGAGAGGAAATTGAGACCTGCTCTTAACAGCTATTTATCCAGAAAAGCACATGTCCTGGAAAAATCCAGCCAAGTCTTCTACGCTGTCTGCCTATATTCTGCATTATAATTGATGTTCATAATGTGACGTAGGTATTTCCAGTATAGTTCTCTATTACTTTGTTGATTCTTACATATGACAGTTCTCAGTTAACCGGAAAGTCCTATCGTTTTTTTATTTGATTTTGTTGTTTCTCTAATGACACAGAAGTTGTTGAAAAGCCCTTTTCTATTATCCTTCTCGTTTTGTATATAGGTTACTATTTTGAACCTTTTAAATGGACCTTGCCACAAAAATCCATGTTTACATTCTGTATGTTTAGATCTACAATCTCAGACAGGATGAGGGGGTGTAAATCAGACTCCCAGGGCTGGGGGCAGAGAGACTGTACAGTTCAGAAAAGAATACTCACACCTGTAAGTCATAATGAACATTTTAGAAAGCAAGACTGTAGCATTCTGAGCTGATAGAAGACTCAGAAGATAAAAATGAGTAAATATTATGGAACGAGGGATTTTTCAGTGGTAAGAAATACTGATTTAGAGTCTCTAATTTTCTGAGTGACTAAAAGAATTTTCACTTTGGGCAGTCTGCAGTCATCAGAGCTTGTTCAGACTGAAAGATGTGGGGTGACTTGAAAATTCAGGCATGACCAAAAAGAGGCAATAGATTCTTGACCCCAGATTTCCCCTTGAGGATTTAAAGCCAGCTTGGCTTAAACAACTGTTTAATAAAAAACAAAAACACACACAAAATAAACAAAGACCTCGATTAGTGGACCAGCCCCCTGGTAAGACAGGTGGAATGTTGGAGCTGGAGTGTTCTTGTCACTTGGTCCCTGACTTGAAAGAATTACAGTGGCGATAGGAGTTGGGTCTGGCCCGGCCTGTGGAAGAGGAGAGAATTGGGTTCTTGTGAAGGGTGATGAGGGCCCCTTTCATCAAAGGGGGACATTCAAAAGAGGCAGGATTAGGACACGAGCTTGGGGGAAATACCTAAATTAGAAATATTAGTTGATCACCAAGGAATAATAGGGGTGTTTGCATGGAATAATTCCTTAAAGAAGGATTACCTCATAGCGTTGTTAATTTTCTGGCTTGTTGGTTCTTAATCTTTATTTTGGGTCTTGACAATTTAATGAAAGCTTTGGACTGGGTCCCCAGAACAGTGTACATATTTACAACATTTTGCACAGTTTGGAGAGGACCATGGGCCCTGGGAAGCCCAGCAATATTAAGAACACATTAGCCCTTCTGTTATCTGCTACTTCCCAGACTTAGCCGAAATATAGTGAACTTAGTGCCGCAGGAAGTATTCGGACAATACAAGATGATTAAGTTTGGCATGTGGATAAAGAATGGATGACATTCAAGGTCAAAATGTATGTGTGCATTAGGCACGCACTCTTGTGCCCGACAATAATAGTATTTGGATTTTAAAGAACTTGATTTCTTTTCATGTCTCTTTACTTAGTACTTAAAAAAAAAAAATTTGAACGTGCCTTCTCTTGCTGTAAGTGGCCAGAGGTGACTCACCCCTGAAAATGGTTCACTATTCACTTGACCCAGGAAACCCCACAAAATCATGCAAATCAAGAGGTTCAGATTTTTGTGTTCACTCTAAAAACACTCATAAAACTGCCCAGGCCATCAAGGGTGTGCATATCCAAAAAGCCACCGAGTGTCTGAAAGATGTCACTTTACAGAAGCACCGTGTGCTGTTCCGTCGCTACAGTGGTAGAGGTGGTTGGTAGGCATGGTCAGGCCAAACAGTGGGGCTAGGCACAAGGTCGATGGCCCCAAAAGAATGCTGAATTTTTGCTGCGCATGCCTAAAAATGCAGAGTGCTGCCGAACTTAAGGGTTTAGATGTAGATTCTCTGGTCATTGAGCACATTCAGGTGAACAGGGCTCCCAAGATGCATCACTGAACTCACAGAGCTCATGGGCTGTTCACCCCCATGGGAGCTCTCCCTGTCGCATCGAAATGATCCTCACTGCAAAGGAGCAGGTTGTTCTTAAGCCAGAAGAGGGGAAGCTACCCGAGGAGAAAATGAAGAAACAAAAATGCATGGCCTAGGAGTAAATTCAGTGTAAATTTAAAGTAAAAGCAGAATGTTGGTTGTCTTTATTAGTAAATATATTTCAAGTGTCCTTATGAGATAGAGCAAATGAGTTTTCTTTCGATTAGAATGAAAAACATTCTATTTTTAAAAATTGAACGTAATGGATACATCTGAGATAAAAGGTATGCTATTTAATGGGCTGGCCAGAAGATGCTGGAGAATCAGCTGCAGTCCAGGTGTTGTGTCATTCACTGTGACTCTGAATAGGTCATTTACCCTGTTGTATAAAAGGATACATCATAAAAAGATACTGTTAGCAAACAAATTGTAGGATACTGAAAAGCAACAAACCCAGAATTGCTCTAAGTCACATAACTTCCACACTAAAACCACAGGGAGTGTAGAACTACAAGGTGGGGAATCAAGATCACAGAGACACATGTGAAACTGGGTGTTTCCATACATGTCACCTTGTAGTTAGGTGACATATGTGGAATAGCAGGCTGGTTCCAGGCGATGCATTTGGAGTGAGGGCTTGTATGGAAAGGAAAACTGGAGTCAGGGTGGGCTCACTCACTGGTGCTGAGGAAGAACCGCAAGGTCAGGCGACATTGAAGATCCCTGGGTCTGAGTGTGAATTCAGGGACACTGGTCTAGCAGGGAAATTCTGATGCAGAGGCAGACAGCCCAGGCAGTGTTTTAGGGACAGGATTCTTGGGTAAGGTGCCTGAGCACTAGGGATTCAAGGCCTCTCTAGTAAATAGGTTTTGGATACCATTATTTCTTTCTTTTTCTCTTATTTAGCACATACACTGGGCCAAGCACTGTTGTAGGTGCTGAGAATCATAGCAGCCTTGCTTTGGATCCTGAATCAGTCCATTACGTAATCACAAACAACTACTTTTGTATGTTTTTAGTGAAGATGGGAATGAATCCCTCTCTCCTTCCCATCTGCCTTCCCTCCCTCCCCTCCCTTCCTTCTTCCTGTCTTTCCTTCCAGTCAGTTCTAATACTTTATATAGAGATTATAAAAACTAGTTTTTAAAAAAGCAGTATGATAGACAATGTTGAGTATTCCATTGGTAAAATAATTATCTAAAAGTATTTGTGTCCTTTGCTTGATATTTATGTTTTGTTTTTGGCTAAGGTGAATGATGGGAACTTACTCTGGAGGTAATAAGAAAAATTTAACTCTGAAAGTGATGACGAAATGTAGGGTGTGAGCCATTTTTTCCGTTATAAAATAATTTTCAAAGAATGCTAATTTTAAAAATGAATCAAACATTAATAGAGGAAGCATCTCTTAAGTTCTAAGAGCCCTCACCGAAGCAACAACCTTTAGTTAATGTATTTAAGAAACATGAGTAATAAGTAAAAGGCTGTTGTGAGGAGGAATCTGCATATTGATTTTGTCCTGTGACATGGGCAACTTTGTGTTTAGTGAACACAAAGAGTATACATTGTAGCCCTGGCTGATGTGGCTCAGTTGGTTAGAGCGTCCTCCTGTAGCTGACAGGTTGCAGGTTCGATTCCCAGTCAGGACACATACCTAGGTTATGGGTTCTCCTCCAGGCGCAGGCATGCGCAACCCCCTGATCTGGACACTTCATGATCCCCAGGCTGGGCACCAGGCCCTGGTCTGGGCACGTACAAGGGGCAACCAATTGATGCACGTGCCAGGGTTGCCAGCCTGGTCCCCCTCAGTTGGGGTGTGTGTGAGTCCTAAAAGTTTCCTTCTGTGTTTTGTCTAAAAGGTTATAGTTTTGTTGGGATGAACATACGGGCTCTCTCCCTTTCTGATATTACTCGGGCAGTGGTGTTGGTGTGCCTGGTTATAGCCTGGTAAAGGTAGCCGTCTGGCTCCGCACTTGGGCCTTGATGACATGGGTGGGCGTGAAGTCGGGTTTGGCTGGATGAGAGTAGTCTAGAATAACCTGTCCAGGCGGACTTCCCCTGTGGTCGCCGAGAGCGGACTTCTGTTGCGGCCTTGTTTGTCTGCGACCTCGGTGTCCCCAGGTTCTTGAGCTCCAACTCTAGGTTCCGTGTAAGTCAGAAAGAAAATCTAGGGAACTCACCACCGTGTCCTTTGGTCCCGATCCAGTTTGCTTTCTTCTCTCCACCTTTAAGAGTCTTCTTATGTTTGTTTAATATATAAAATGTCTCCGGTTTGAAGCCATCCTTAGTGGGAAGAACAGGGGTAAGTTTACGCGCCTTCTTCCTGGAAGCAGAAGTCACTAGGGTTTGTTTTGGTTAATTGATAGTATTTCTGGCAAAGAGAAACCTGTGTAAATTAATGTATAAATATAAATGTTCCAAGAGAAATAAATGGTGTTTAAAAATTAATTTGCCCATATAAATGTGAGTTTGAAAGTTAATTTTTTAATATGAATGTTCCAAGAGAAATAAATGCTACGTGTGCTGTCTTCCAAATTGCCTTTCTGTGTTGAATTTTTTTTAGGAGTTAGAATTCTAAGAACTACAGATCTCTAAAGGGTTTCAGGAGGTAGATATTTATTTCTTTGCGCTATTTGAATAGAACCTTCATGGCATCTTTTCTGGCATACTCCCCAAAAGTTTTTTGTTTGCCTTTGATTGATGGCAAGTTTTAAAATACGCCTAAACCAGACTTTTGGGAAATTTCCCTCAAAATAGACCGCGTTCCCGGCCATTATTAACATGTAACTGTCAGTCTGCAGTATAGTTCCAGCCGGGCCTCTGTCCCTTCTGGTACACCCCCAGAGGGTGCCATCTCAGACGCGCCGGCTGCAGTGTGGTAGCTGTTACTCGGCCTGCTGTTGCGTGTTAGTACGGCCAGCAGTTTTCGTTTGTTTCCCTGACTCACCACCATTCATGTCCTCATTACCTCTTCTAAGCTGAAGAACTGTGCTTTGGGAAAGTTAGTGCAATTCCACAGTTCTTTATCTGAAACCCTTGAGGCCAGATATCTGTTGTGATGGGGAATCTTTAGAATTTTAGAAAAGAGATGAAGTACATTACTCTGCACTAAGGTACCACCTTGTAGTCATACTCTCAGTTTTTGCAGCTAAGTGTTCTTGAATAGTCACACCAGTGTTGGTGTTTAGGTCACATTTTATCACCAAATGAGTTCCTCTGCCACTGTGTGCGAGTGCGCGCACGCACAGTTGGGGAGGAAGAAGAAAGAAACAGTTTTCGGTGGAAATAGGGTAGTCAGCAAGCTGAGTCGAAGTCAGGGCCTCTATTTTTAGCCCTGGGCCCCCACCCCTACCCCCACCCCCTGCGCACACACAATTTAACTGCTTAGGTGGTACTCTGGGCCTGGGTTTGCCAACTGTGATTGTTTCCAGGATCAAAACAAAAGCGGCTATTGGTTAAATCCTGTTATATGGTGTTGATCTTAAAAATCGTTGGATTCATATTAGGATTTTGGGTTTAATCCTGTAAGGATCAGACTAACTTTCATCTTATTTATCCTAAATCCATCTTTAATCTTGTTAATTATGCCAGACCAATTTCCCGAGGATGAGCGTGTGTGTGTGTGCGTGTGTGTGCGCGTGTGTGTGGTGTATATTCATACAGTTGCTTTTCCAAAGATATCTTTCGGAAAAAGAAAATAACTTTTCTCACAAAGAACCGTAGAGCCAACATGCACTTCTCCAGAGTAGCATTGGCATTGCAAGGAGCACATCAGTTCGTATTCTGACACCCAAGGTTAAAGAAGGTCTTGGCAAGTCCTCCTGAGAGGGAATCTAGTCTTCACCTTGGATTTCCTGAGAAGGCATATGGTACGTTTTTGGAAGAGAGATTTTATTGAGTGTAGAGGCTTTTAGTAAAAAATAAAAATAAAAAATAGAAATTAGTTGAATTAACTATCATTGAAACACCACTTTGACCTTCACATTGAAATTGTGCTGTGTGCGTTCAGAAAAGAATACACGTTTGGTCTTGGATCTTTTTGCTTCCACTTTGTGGACCATAACTGATTTGAACCTTGTACTGTTTCTCTCTTATTTCTATAGGATAATGTTAGTGACTATCCTTTCCCAGCAATCAAAGTAACAGGTTGTAGCTAATTGTGTGTGTGTGTGTGTGTTTATATTTTTTCCCTTATTTCTACTTTTAGGTGTGTGAAGTTTTGTAATTGAGTCAAAAGTTTTCACTGATTGATTCAGGAACCAGTAAAACTATACCAAATGATCTCTCTTGAGGCCCCATGTAATTACTCTGCTTTTGCTAGTCATGGCTATTGCTGTTTTTAACTAACCATTAGAAGGAGTGATGGAGATTCTTCAAACCGCTAGAATGTGGGGGTTTTGTGTCATGGGAAAACAACCCTGGTAGATGCCTATATTAATTTTTCTGTGCTTATTTCACTTATGACAGTTACCCAGGGATTCCTAAATATAAAAGGTATGGTGAACCATTGTGTTATGAATTAAAATAAAACTGGTTTAGAACTATTGATATTTTATATTCAGCTATCCTTTTTTTTTTTCAAATGAAATGGGTGGAGTCTTTTGTACAGGAATGTTGGTGGAAGTTTACTTTGCATATTTATTTAAATGGAAATTAAGGGAACTCCTTTGCGAAAAATGAGAGATGTCTTCATTGTTGGCACTGCTGTAGTGCTGATGTTGCTGTAATGGTGAGAACTCGAACGTCATTGCTACCAGCATCCAACTAGACCAACGGGAAATGTTTGGGCTAAGGCACGCACTCCAGGTGACGGAGTGGTTGTGCCTCTGCGTGCTTTGCCAGAAGGAAGGAGAGGCACCTTTGATTTCTAATCCTCTTTGGGGGGAAGCTCCATATCAGGGTTGCACAGAAATATTCAGTGAAGCAGCTCCTTTATCATAAAGAGAATTTTAATTAAAAAATGTTCTTGCCTCGTGAGTAGAGTAAGCAACAGCCGGCTACATTGGGCATTTATCGCCTTCAAACCACATTACCAGTAATTGCTGCATTAAATCAAAGTCAGAAGAGATTATAGGTCTGAATTGAGCAAGGGGCTGGTGCCAACCCGAGGATTCCCACACTGCTGCGCTGCTGCTGTCAGAGAGCCCTGTCCCTATCCCCAGTAGAGATGAGAGTCAGGTGCTGCCTGACAGCTAATCTGTAAGGCACAGCATGGTGAACAATCCAAGAAGAGAAGCAGTTACACGTTCAAGACCCCTTGGCCTCGCCTTTTGGTTAGCTTTTACATTTGAACACAAGGGAATGGTTTATCATTGTATGTCTTACCTGCTTTGCACTTGTGGAGATTTGCTTTGGGATAAAAATCACTTGTACTTTCTCTGCTCCTTTACATATTAATATTCCTTTCCTGGTCAAGCATGGTCTTCTCACTTGAGTTAATCACTCACAGTGAACTGTATTGCCCTAACACCAGGTAAGCATAGGAGTTTCCTCTTCCCCTTTCCCCCCACTACTGTCTTTCCTCCTTCTAACACAATTACCGAGCTCTTTATACTGTCTGCTTCCTTTTGAGTCCGCTTATTTCTCAGAATTAGATCTGGCTTCATAAATCAGATAACCCTGAATTTCCTTTGAATACCCTTCTTTTCTTAAATTATTGGAGATGGTGACAGTGGTAATGGCAATGATGACATCAGCTATGATTTCACATTCGCTATATGGCAGGCCTGTTCATATCTTGGCTGATCTAATCATCACATCAGTCCTGTGAGGTAGGTACTATTATCTTCTTTTTCCAGATGAAGGAGCTGAGACAGAGGGATGTTAAATAGCCTTTCCAAAGTTACACTTAGTAAGTAATGGACCTGTGATTTGAATCCGGGTAGTCTGGATTCAGAACCCTGATCTCGTAACCACACAGTATTGCTTATGCTCACTAGTCAGGCACCCTGCTAGTTGTTACAGATACTTTGAGGAATAAAAGAGACTATACAGTCCCTGCCCTCCTGGAGTGGGAGAGGCAGAAATTTGTGCAAATGCTGAGGGGTATGTAGCTGAGATCTAACCTAGACGAACTAGAAGCGATTTTCAGAAAACCTGCCCTTTTTCCGGCTCAAATTTCCTGTCTAATTTGCCATCATACCCATAACCCTCCCTTTTATGAGGTTTTCTCCATAATGTGTTAGGACGTGCTGGTGACTTCCCCGTATCAACTTTTACCAGACCACTCAGCTCCCCAAAGGAAATAACTAGCCCTCCACAAACTCATTGCAATGAGTGGAGCTGGAATCCATTTGTTTTCAGTTTCGAACAGCTCTGTTGAAGTACAGTTGGTATACAGTGAACAGCAGGTATGTAAAGTTTATAACTTGGTTAAGTTTTGACATGTATCATCCACAAAATCATCAGCACAGCCAAGATAATAAATATACAACGTCCATCCAGAAAGTACCCAGCCATGTAACATGAAGAACAGACATTTATTGAAGCAGATACAAGAAACATTGTACACAGGACAATGATGCCTCAGTCCCCTTCAGAGTAGACACCTTGGGACCTCACACAGTTCTCACATTTGCTATCAGCTGCCCCGTCATATTTTCCTGAATCTCATTAACGGTCTGAAATCTCTTCCCTTTCAAAGATGATTTTAATTTTGGGAAAAGCCAGAAGTTGCTGGCCACCAAATCTGGGCTGTAAGGGGTGCTGAATCACCTGGGTGATTTGATGTTTCATCAAAAAACTCTGTACAAGACATGATGGATGAGCAAGTGTGTTGTGTTGAAGCTGCCATTCACCATCTGTGGCCTTCTGAATCATCTGACTAGTTTCACAGAGGAATGTTCAAGTTTAACGCAAAATTTGATGCAGATTCGTGGTTCTACTCACTCTGTCATTTTGAATGCAATGGCCACACAGTACACATGCCCTCTCAATGGCATCTGCTGCTCCCACTGACCAGTGCAGTGAAGTCGTCATTGTTCACACATGTGCATTCCAGTCCACTCTCCTTGGCTGCCAGGTTACACTTGATGTCGTGCAAATTCTTCTCGTTATATTAACAGTGGCTGGACTTTGCCCGGACAGACCTCATGTTAGTCATCTGCAAGCGTTTCCTTGTGCTCTTTTATAATCCTTCCAGCTCTCCTCTTATCCTGCACATCTCCACGCAACCACTCATCTGCTTTCTGTCACTATAGATTAGTCTGCATTTTTCTAATATTTTGTAAAAATGGAACCATACAATAAATACTCTCCCCCTCCCACCCCCTGGCGTCTTTTACCCAGCATAATTGTTTTAGATTCATCAGTGTTATTGCATATACGGATGGTTTGTTCATGTTATTGCTAAAGAATACTCAACCGTGGATATACCATAACTTACTAATCATTTATCTGTTGATGGACATTTGCGTTGTTTTCAGTTTGAGACTGTGACAAATAAGGCTGACAGAAGTAATCATGTGCAAGTCTTTACATGGATATGTGTTTTCATTTCTCTTGTGTAAATACTTAGAAGTGAAATGGATGGATGGTATGGTAGGTGTATGTGTAACCTTTCAAGAAATTGCCAAGTTGTTTCCACATTAACTGTACCATTTTGCATTCCCACCAGCAATATCTAAGGCTGTGTTCCTCCATAGCCTTGTCAACACTTGGTACTGTCAGTTTTTAAGTTTTAGTCATTCTAGTAGGTATGTAATGATATCATTGTGGTTTTAATTTCCAAATGAATAATGACATTGAACATCTTTTGAAGTGCTTATTTACCATCCCCATGTCTTCCTTGGTCTAATGTCCAAACCTTTTACCCACTTTGTTTTAAACAAATGAGTGTTTTAAATGGTTGAGTTTGGAGAGTTCCTATATATTCTGGGTACAAGTCCTTTATCAGATATATGCTTTGCAAATATTTTTTCAATTGTGGCTTGTCTTTTTGTTCTCTTAGTGTCTTTTGTAGAGTAGAAGCTTTTATTGAAGTTCATTTTATTACTTTGTTTTTTACCATTGTGCTTTTGGTGTCATAGCTTAGAAATCTTTGCCTAATTCAGGGTCACAAATGTGTACTTCTAGAAGTGTTAAGTTTCATGTTTTACCTTTTTTGGTCTGTGGTCAGTTTTGAATTAAATGTTGTATATGTATAAGATATGGACTGAGGTTTATTTTTATTGCATGTGGAGATCCAGTTGTTCTCATACCATTTGTTGAAAAGACTGTTCTTTTTCCACTGAGTTGCCTTTGCACCTGTGGCCCTATCTGTGCACTTTCATTCTGTTCTCCTGATCTGTTGTTATATCTTGACACCAATACCACACTGTCTTACAGACATGTGAGTATTGCAGGATCTAGTAGACTTCAGAAGGTGATAGTACAAACCACAGACTTTAGGTATAGTATTTGACTTCTGTACATGCCTGGAGAAAAGATACTTACAATCTTTAAAAACCTATTTTTGAATAATGGCACAAAGTAGAGAGATAGACTGTGTTAATGGGCTGGAAGACTGGATATTCTTAGGATGTTAATTCTTTCCAAACTGACCTTTGGATTCAATGTAATCAAAATCTAAGTAAGATTTTTATAGAAATTAACAAGCTGATTCTGAAATTCATGTAGAAATGCCAAGGACCTAGATTAGCCAAAACAACTTTTAAAAAGGAAAACACAATTGGAGACCTAACACAGCTGTATTACAGGATAACAGTAAGTAGGACAGTATGATACTGGAGTCACAGTGAGGTATATATACCTCTTAATGTTAGCCAATGAGTTTGTGACAGTTAGCTTTTGCCGTGTAACGAACCTCTCCAAAACTTGATACTTAAAACAATGCTAATCATTTCTCTGCCCACAGTTGTGTGGGTCAGGAATGAGGGGGGTTCTTCTAGTTTGGGTTCACTGGGCCTGGGGGGTGTAGGGTGACTTCACTTTCATGTCTGGCAGCTGGCAAACTAACGGGTCTTGGGGGCTCGACTTGAACAGTTTATCTCCATTCCTCTTGGTTTCTCATCCTTCCTTAATGATTCTCCACACAGTAGTCCCACGTCCAGAGAGCAGCGAGGGAGGGCAAGCCCCAGTGAGCAAGTGTCTGTCAAGCCTCTGCTTGCATCACAGTTGCTGATAGTCAAAGGCCAATGTAAGTCACCAGACCGAGACCAGAGTCAAAGGGTGGAGGGAAGATCCCACCTCTTGTTGGAGGGTCTGTGAACTACTATGACCACTTTTGTGATCTACCTCAGAAATATCTTGAGTGAGTTGAGATAAAAGTTTCTGGTGGGTAAAAGGCTCTATCATATAAGATAATGTATGTAGAATCATTTCTAGACATATTTTCCTAACAGTATTTAAATAGTTACAGTTATTTTCTGCTTAAAAGTTACATCTTTACCCTTATCCTTTATACTGTCTTTCTGGATTTAAAGTGAATATCTATTATCCTATTATTTATGGATACATTTTACTTTTTAAAAAATTTTTATTAGTTGATTTTTTTTTTTTAGAGAGAGAGGAAGGGGGAGAGAGAGGAAGGATGGGGGAGAGAGAGACATGGATTTGTTGTTCCACTTATTTATGCATTTATTGGTTGCGTCTTGTATGTGCCTGGGGATCGAATCCACAGCCTTGGCATATTGGGATGATGCCCCAACCAACTAAACTACCCAGCCAGGGCCGTTTTACTTCTTAGGAGTACTTATTTAGAATGAGAGAGTAATGAGCAGTGCTTTGTTAATAACAGAAGTACTAATTCCTGGCCTCACGATTTGCATGCTGTGTCTCTCACTTTAATTAGAATAATGCATTTCAGCCAGAGCATTGCTTACTCATACTTCCCTTTGTACCATGTGTCATACAAAGGGGCATTTCCGTAGTTCACTGTGATTTGCTGTTCTCTGGTAGGTGTAATATACAGCATTTTTATTGAGGTAGAAAACTCAGTTTTCACAGTACCTTAGAACCAACAGGACTCTCATGAATATTTTTGAAGCAATCAAGAAGAGCTTCGTGGAACATAGTAGCATTTAAGGTGGGCCTCAAAAGGGTCCACTTTAAGATTTGGACGTTCAAATGGTTAAGAAAACAATATTATCGAAGGCAAAGAGGCAAAACAGAAAAAGGTAAAAATGCACCTTAATAGGGGCAACAGTGAGGTATCTATAATCATTTTTGTACTTTATTGCCACTTGGAAGATGAAGAAGCGGTATGTCTATTTTCATTCTGATCAGGAATGTATCAGTTTTGCTGCCGTACTCTCACTGACATCACTGAGAGCTGCCTCTCAAAACTTACCTTGGTTTCCCATTTGTTAAATTCAGTCATCTTTTCTAAATCCTCATGCCTTTTAACCTTTCTGTATTTCTACTTGACACTGTTATATACTCATCTCTGTTACAATTTAGGAAATACCTTCCCTAGTGTAAGGGACGCAGGACTGAGGAAAAGCAGCAGGTGTCCTCTGTGTCCTGGCTTCTGTGCACAGTGTGCCATCCTGCCTAATCTTTGTATCCTCTGTTGCTATTTCAGCCTTTCTAGAGGTAAGTGTTCCCTCAGGCTATTTTCAGCCCTTTGCCTTGTATCTACAGGTTTTCGTTTCTTTTCTTTTCTTTTCTTTTCTTTTCTTTTCTTTTCTTTTCTTTTCTTTTCTTTTCTTTTCTTTTCTTTTCTTTCTCTCCTTCCTTCCTTCCTCCCTTCCTCCCTCCCTCCTTCCCTCCCTCCCTCCCTTCCTTCCTTCCTTCCTCTCTCTCTTTCTTTCTCTCTCTCTTTCCCTTCCCTTCCCTTCCTTCTCCTTCCTCCCTCCCTTTCCTTCTTTCCTTTTTTCTTATGCTTTCTTCTCTATGTTTTCTTTTTTGAAGTACATGGTTGATGTTCAGTAAATGTTGTGCATTGGTAAGTGTGGGAGAAAATCTCCACCACATTATGGCCTTGGCTGTTCCTCCCTTACTCCTGTGGAGTCTTCCTTTCTAGCCCTGGCTTCTCTCGTCTGGGGCTGCCTCCTACACCTCTGAGTACTTGTTAGCCATTTCCTACTAGGTGTCCTGCTATGACCTCAAACCAGTTCCCCGCTTGCAGGCCGTTCCCATTTCCATTCTCTCTGCAGCCACCAGAACCGTTTTCACAAACTTGTTTTGTGGCACTCTTTCTCTCTCAAACACTCTTTGAAGACAAGGTCTGAAGTACATAGCTTGATGTCCTAGGCCTGCTGCAGTGGTTCCAACCTGCTTTTTTTGCCGTTCACCGCTCTTCACCCACAGCCATGTAGACGGGTCAAACTGACCCTAAGTAAGTCTTGCGTATTTCTGACTACATATTTGGCCTGCATATATATCTTTTTTTCCCCACCCCCTCCAAACTCAGCCGTCTCTTACATTACCCCAGTGCACAGCACTCTTTGGAACCGTCTACGATTATTGCAACTAAAGCCAATTTTATGCTGCTCAGCCCAGCAGTCTTTGCTAAGGCATTCTACCCTGAGTCCTAACTGGTCTCGTTGAACACTGAGTAGGACTGTGGCGTAGGCCGAAGGGAAGGGAAGGGGAGATAAGAAGACGAGAATGAGAGTAGAAAAGAGGGGAATCATACATATTTTCTGTTTATCCAGTACTTGGTAAGCCGTGAGGTCCCTAGGGTTGTGGGTGGTGCAGATTCGGTCACCTGTCGTGTCCTCTGGCACAGGATTGATGGAGTAAGTTACCTACTTTGTCCTTAGCAACACTTATATTTCATAAATCTCCAGATCGTTTCCAGATATCTCGCTCTTAAGTGTCACTAGGTCTGCTTCTCTCTGGTGTCATTACATTCTGTTTCAAAGACATGTGCCAGTGTTGAAACTTACGATCTGCAGGTTTCTCAGAATAAGACACACAGCAGTATCTATGAAAGGGCGTTTCTGTACTCAGGTTTCTAGTTGATCAGGGCACCAGATCTTTGATACTATGAAGGCTTTTATGACATTGCAGAATGTGTACTTTTTCAAATCGTGTAAACTGGCATTACGAGCAAATAACCCAGCCTATTGTGGAGAATCAGTCTATTCTGTTCTATTTCTGGAATTTTTGAGTGAATATGATAGTGTTTAAAATTTAAAGGAAATATCCAGTCTGCTCTGAGGGAGGGAATCAGTACTAATGTATGAGGTGAAAACATCACAGAAAGAGATAGGTAAAAAGACAAGAAGTTATAATTCAAATATTGAATTATTTTGCCACTTTTCTGAAGGGCTAATTATTTGAAGCAGACCTGGGCACAGTTTGGACAGAATACAGGTAAGACATGACTAAAATTGTTTATTGTCTAGATCCTCCAGGCTTAAAGGAGAGTTTATAGTTATGCCTTCATGTTAATAAAGCAAAGGTGATAATATAAATTAGAGACTGACAGAGTATTGCTAATTTTTGCAGTACTTGAACTCAAAGTAAAATTTGTTTGGATTCCCTTAAACTTATAAATTATAGGAGTGATAATGCTAATTTAAATATATTAGAACACATGAGAAGTTTCTCTCTAAAGTAATCAATGAAAACCAACTACTTCCCCACCGTTTCACTCCCTAGAGGTGTTGGTTTGTCCTGTGCCTGTACTGTAAGTGTGTGTGTGAGTGTGATGTGAGCTGTATGTAATACATATGTGCTATGTATGGCATGTACTGGTATGTCAACCAATAAATTCTATGTGCATACGTAAACACAGGTGGGCAAAGTAGGTTTACACTTGTGAGTACACGAAACAGTTTGTCCTAGTATTATTGATTATTATGTTCTTTTCCATACGAACAACTGTAAACCTACTTTTGCTTACCCCCTGTATATGACGTAGAAGACATATAAAGATTATAAATGACATGTACAATTTATTGATTGACATACTGTTACATGTGTGCATTACAGATATCACACTTGACATTATTCAACAATATAACTTCTTCCACTTCTTCCAGTCACGTCTTTTCACCTTGTATGTATAGATCTATTCTCAAGAAGAATTTAAAGCTCCAGAAATTGACTAGGCCCTCAATAACTCATTTGGGGATCACCTTTGGGTTTAAATTGCTGTGGTACCTCGGTACTCATCGTTAATTCATTCTGGAACTTGTGCCAAGTGCTGACACTTGACAAGCACCAAACAATGAAGCATTTTCCCTTGCGGGGTGGCGTTGTGACTCATACAAGGCAGAGTCTCATAGTTGTAGTGGTGAGAGAGTGATGTCATGGAAGTGTTCATTAAGAGCAGCTTTTGAAAAATGGCACTTCCTGTGTGAGGCGTTGCTTACAGTGTTTAATTTCGTGCTGTGGCATCGTTTTGCCTCTGGTTTTACCTGTGCGCTCATTTACGTCTCCCATGTAAAGTCCTGGACCTTAGGGCTGCATCTGTTCCTTTCTCCAACGCTTATTGGCACAATACTTTTTGTGTAACAGATGTTTAGTAAATGTTGTTTTTAAAGATTTCATGTATTTATTTTTAGAAGGGAAGGGAGGGAGAAAGTGCACTGATTTATTATTGCCCCTCGTGTGTAGTAGTGCACATAGACTCTGTGTCATTTAATGTGTCGTGTTGGTCCTGCTAATGTCCTAGAACCAATCTAGGTAACTGTTGAACCCAGAGAACTGTCTTAGGTGTACGAGAGCATTTTGATTCGTAAAAACCGGTCTTCTGAACAACCCTGAAGTAAATTGCAGTGATGCCAGAAGGAGAAGAGTCGCCCTGGTTGGGGGCGCGCTGGTACGTAAACTCCACAGACGCCTCGCAGTTGGTTACTCCTCGTGGTTGAGTCTCCCTGAAACGCGCCGTAGTGTTACTGGCGCTCGCAGAGTAGGGAGAATGGAACTCCTGAGATGAATGTAGAGCTGCTTATCATTTTGAACTGTTGAACGATTGCTCAAGTAGGGGGTTTCTTAGGAGCAAAGTTATAAATGGGGTGTCTCTTACTAAGATCTGTTTTCACTTTCTGCTCACTGTATGTCCTATTTTCTAAAAATTACTTAGCAGTTCTCTGGTTTTTAGACCGACCGTTTAGACTCGAAAAGTCCACTCTTCAACCTGCCGAGCTTTGTCAAACTGACTGAACACCTGTCCACGTTTGTTAGTGCTTTTAATAACTGCTGCAGAAATATGTGCACACATGTGTGTTTGTGTATAATGGTAGGTCAGGTTCAGCAGCTTCCTAAAACGGGAGAAGCAACTGGCTTTTCCGAAAAGACCTTTCCACCCCCACCTTTTTTGCAGGCAGCCAGAGTTAATCCTTACATGTTTGATAGGAACAGCTGAGAGAGTGTCTTGCATATCTGAAGGTCTCCAGTGGACTCATGTTGCCTCAGAGTTGGGGCCACCTTCCTCTTTTCTAGTGCTGATCCTGCCAGCTGTCCTGGCCTCGGTTGAAGCCAAATGAAGGAGGTGTTAACTGATACACAAACATACAGTGTCATGAAAGGGGTCCCTTTACTGCATGTAGCAGTGTGACTTCTTTTTTCTTCCATTCCTTTCCACGGCACAAGGGTTTTATACTGTTAATCCTAACACCTGTCCCTGCCGGAGACATTGAGAAGGGGGGTGTGGTATGGTATGGGGGGGGGGGTGCCTGCGCATGCGCGCGGTACTGCCCAAGAAGGAATAGAGAAATAATACCAGTTCCATCCGCCTTTCCATGCCCTGGATTGGGAGTGTTCCCTCTGACGCACTGAAAGCCTGGAACATATATATCATTTGGATACTGGACACCTTGCGCTTCCTACCGTGTCTGTGTACCACCTTAAGGAGCCCCTGTTCCCTTTCTTGGCTGTCATTCTCTGCCTCTTGAGTTTCTGGTGGAGTTGTCAGTAAAACCAACAGTACCAGCAAATCTCTAGTGCAGTTTTCAGCCTGTAGTAACTCAGTTGCAGCTTTTTGCTTTTTCTGAACATTTCTTCTGTGTAGTGTTGAATCTTACTGGAGTGGAAGCGTGGGCTGAACCAAGCTCCGGCTTCATCGTCTGAGCCAGCATACCTATCTGCGCAGACTGGAAGTCGGCCAAGGATTTTTCAGTGCTACCTAGTTCCTTTGGACAGGACAGTCAGTTCAAACAAGGCGAAAGTTAGGCACTTTTTTGGACTGTCTCTACCTGAAGATTCCCTCAGTGCTATGTATGGTGTATATTGTGTGGATTATCAGTACCCTGTTGTCCAGGTAAGCTCAGGGTTCTGGCTTGTTCTCCAGGTACTTTTTTTGATTGACGTGAAGGTTTTATGGTGGAATGAAATGTTTATAAGTTCTGTGTCTTTGGACCTCAGTCCTATTCGGGGTGTAGATTTCCCAAAGTTTGTTGCTAATTTGTTGCAACAGGAAGCTTGAGTTTTCCATAGTGTCAAAGGCTGGGCAGAGGTGGTCGCTTTCAACTCTAGAAGTTCTGAAACTTCTAGAGATTTTTGTGTGTGTGTGTTCATGGGTGTGTGCATGCACTCGAGCGTTTTAAACTGAATGGGCTTGGCATTACAAATAACATAAACCCCGTACGCCAGTAAACTTCAGGCTTTGTTTTGAGGAGATGAGAAGCATAAGAGGGAAGTTTCCAAATGTCGCTGCTCTATTTTTAAGAAAGGTAATATGCAGTAGAGGACAATCTCCACACTTAACACTTTAGACTATTTTGTGATGTGACTAGTGGCCTCCTAGTTATTAATTAACCTGTTGAAATCTGGAATCAGAAAATTGTAGGCCGTTATCAACATACTCCGGACATTCTGGATTCTGATTCTAGCTGTGATGTTAACCACCTTCGTGTTCATGCTCAAAATAGCTTCGTTTTCCTTCGCTTCACTTTCCTTGTGTCTGAAATGCAGGGATTGGGCCAGATGATCTTTCATTTGTCGTGGATTCTTTGAAATATTAATTGTGCCGAAAACCTGGAATAAGAAAGTGAAAATGGTTAATACAGTTAATTCTGAGTTACAGGTACTACTTAGTTTATTTGTGTTTTCATGGCAGTTATTTTTTTTTCCCCTTTGGCCATTTCTCTAGTAATTAGCTCTTAAATTTTAGATTGGACAAAAACACATAGGGTCAAAGATAGTGACTAACCAGTACATTTTTATTAGGTATTTCGGGCCAAAAGGCTAAAACCGAGCTATTTTTAACTGGACCTGTCGGGGAAGCTCTCCAGAGTAAACTCACAGCCCTCATTCAAGCAAGCTACCAGTATTGAAGTCACACGGGAGGGCATGTGGTTGTGTCTTTAACTACGTTCTAACCCGTTGATCTGTACTGTGTGTGTTACAGTAACCACAGAACGGCTTCCATTTTTTGTTATTCAAATTAAGAGTATATTATTTACCATAATGAGGTTTTGATATATTTGTGGGTCTTATTTATCTATGGACTATTGATTTCTCTGCTGGCATAAAGCACTAGATCGGGCTATATGAGAGCTTAAAGCTGGTAGTGTCATGAGACTAGATTAGAAGCAAAGCTTTTTACAAGTAAATATTGACTTGTTTTTGAAGAAAGACATCTGTGAACAGTAACTTTCTGAGATCCATCTAGCAGAGTAAGGGACTTGTAACAACTAATGGAACAAAATTATCTGAGGAAAAGGAGTGAAAACGTAGAAGTGTTTCCAAAGAAGATGGAAGTAATTGGAAGTACATGAAGAAAGTGATTTCAATATGTAAATGAGTTTTGGGATGTATAAAATTGTACACCCCCTCTCACCAAAATAAAAGTGTGGAGTAGATTAAAGAGTTCCTGTTTAGAAATTATGGCATCTTTAATAAAATCTTTTGCAGTAAAATTGTATTTACTTTTGACCAAGTGGGTTTGCCACCAGAAGTCTTTCTGGTCCTAGGATGCAGTCTGGTAAGTGTAGTCCCAGAGTCTGAGGCGGCGCTTTCCTGCTTTGCTCCTCTTGGTAGGGTTATTCTGTCTGGAGTTAAGGAAGCTTAGAAAGGCAGCTAATGGGATGTTGAAATTTAAAAGTGCGCCTTTCATTCCACCACATTAGGGAAATTACTGGGATTGAAAAAACAATTTTATGTTGAAGGATTCAAAACTGTTTTATAATCTTATTTATTAATTTTGTTAAGGTAACAGTTTCCTTTTTTAGTGCCTCTATAAATGGGTGATAGGTGTCTATTTGCTGCGCAGACTCTTAACTTGGGTTATAAAATTTTCCTTTTAGCTCTTGTTTATTCTTGTACTGAAGTCAGAGGTCCTCACTGATCATAGTTGTGCTTCTACGCCGGTGCATTATATAGTTGCAATTATTGCGGACATGATTGAACAGCCTTTTTTTAGGGCTGGAAAAGTATTTTATTTTATTTTGTTTTGTATTAGTTTTAGGTGTACAGCATAGGGGTTAGATAGTCATATACTTCGTGAAGTAGTTCCCCCAATATTTCCAGAACCCACCTGGTACTGTACATAATTATTACAATATTATTGGAAAAGCAATTTTTCAATTAAAGGTTTTGTGTCTGTTTTTAAAGTTAAGTACGATTGGCCCATGAACAATGTGAGTGTGAACTGTGCCAGTCCACTTACATATGGTGTTTTCTCAGTAAACACAGTCAGCGCCTCTGCGTTTGTGGGGTTCTCATCTGAGTGTTCATTCAACCATCCCCTTTCGGAAGACAGTATCCGAATTGTGGAGTCCCACCCACAGATTGAAAATAGTGTTTTCTGTCCACGGTTGGTTGAATCCTCAGATACGAAGGGCCTACTGGAGAGTCAAAAGTTACACTGAGATTTGCCGGCGGCGGTGGCGGCAGTTGGGGTCTGTGCCCCTCACTCCTGTGTTGTTTAAGAGTCAGTTCTGTTTCTAGAACTGCTAGTGTTGGGGCAGTGAAATATAGTGGGTCTCCTCAATATAAACCAATAAAAGTATTTTAGGTACTTAACCATTCATTGCTCTTATTGTTAATAAAATCATGTCTGTCTTAAGAGTGTGCAATTGAAATTGGTTATTTTATTAGTTAGAATTTTTGCAGAACCAAACCTGGGCCAAATCAGTTTAAAATACAGGTGGAGTAAGAAATGATTTAAAGGATAATGAGTATAGTATAGTATCCCTGCCCAGAAAGAAATCTGTTCAAGAAACTATTTCTGAAATTATTCTTTTCTGTTAAACAATTACTGCCTGTGACTGGATGGTTAAGAAGATATAAATTGTTTAGGATGGCTACTGTCACAAAAACGGAAACAGGTGTTGGCAAGGACGCAGAGAAACTGGAACTCGTGTGCAATGTGGATGGGGCTGTAAACTGGCACAGTTGCCATGGAAACCAGTGTGGTGGTTCCGCAAACAATTAAACATAGAGTTACTGTATGCCCCAGCAGTGCTACCTCTGGGTGTATACCCAAGAGAATTGAAAGTAGGGTCTTGAAGAGGTATTTGCACACCCATGTTCACAGCAGCATTATTCACAATAGCCAGAGGGTAAATGTACCAACCCAGGTGGCCATCTGTGGGTGAATGGATAATAAAAATATGGTATATACATATAAGAGAATATTACTTGGCCTTGAAAAAGGAAGGAAATTCTGAAATAAGCTGCAGCATGGAAAGACATTGAGGATGTTATGCTAAGTGACATGAGCCAGCCACAAAAAGACAAATATAGTATGATTCCACTTAAACAAGGTTCCTAAAATAGTCACAGTCATGGAGACAGAAAGAATAGGGCTTTCCAAGAACTCGGGGACATGGAGAATGGAGAGTTATTGTTTGATGGGTGTAGAGTTTCGGCTTTAAAAAATGAAGTTTTGGAGATGGACAGTGTTGATGGCGAGGTGTCAATGGTGAGGTTGGTCTGAAAAAGTCCAGCCATTGTCAATATAATGAGAATGGTTTGCATGACATTGATGTCACTTGGCAGCCAAGGAGAAGGGACTGGAATGTGCATGCATGAACAATGTCGACTTCACTGTAGTAGTCATTGGGGGCGGTAGACACCGTTGAGTGAGCATGTACACTGTGTGGTCACCGCATTCAAAATGACTGAGCGAGCAGAGCAGCAAACCTGCATCAGACTTTGCGTTAAGCTTGAACATTCCTCTGCGGAAACTGTCCAAATGATTCAGAAGGCCACAGCTGTGGGCAGCTGGTGACTGGCAGGCTCATCATCACAACATGCTCGCTCATACATCACATCTCATGCTGAGTTTTTTGATGAAACATAGAATCACCCAGGTGGCTTAGCCCCTCTACAGCCCAGATTTAATGCCCTGCAACTTGTGACTTCCCAAAACCAAAATCACCTTGGAAAGGAAAGAGATTTCAGACCATTGATGAGATTCAGGAAAATACGACAGGGCAGCTGATGGTCACTGGGAGAACTGTGTGAGGTCCCAAGGTGCCTACTTTGAAGGGGACCGAGGTCCTATGTACAATGTTTCTTGTATCTTCTTCAATAAATGTCTCTCTTTTATAGTACACAGCTGGATACTTTCTGGACAGACCTTGCATATAATAGCCACTGAACTGTATACTTGAAAACCGCTAAGATGGTAAATTTTATAGTATGTATAATATCCCACAATAAAAAAAAAACAGGGAAAACTGTAACTTCTTGCAAGTTAGGGGTTTGCCTGTTACCACAGTTTTCCTGAGGTAATTTTACTTAACATGTCACTCATTGAACACACTGGCACTGATTTTCATTTTGAGGTAAAAATGGGGTATTTGGAGGAAGAAGAAGCAGAGTCTACATTATTGGAGTGTGGCTAAGTGTCCTGATTTGAAGGTTTAGGATAGCCAAGTACAGTTTAAGGATATTAGGCATCTGGAAGACTGAAAGAACGATACCTGTCTAAAAGACACACTTGCCTAGCTGGTGCTCTGGTCTGCAGAATGCCCTGCAGTGAATGAGCCCAGAGGCTCTTGCCTGCTTTGTGGGACGATGACCTTGACGTAGAGGCCTAAATGCATTCTTTAATTTCTCATTTGGGGAATGTTTTTGAACACCTAAATGTGTGCCAGGCACAGGATTCTGTGGTGAAGAAGACAGCAGAGTCTCCAGTGACTTAGTACGAGACACAACATAGTTTAGCACTGGGGAAGCAGCTCGCTTCAGTTTTCACAGGTTAGTAAGGCGTTACTTCTTTATAACCTGGTTATTGATAAGTTTGTTTACACATCATTTGTTTAATGTTCGCCTTTGAACCTTTTCCTTAATCTCTTACAGAATACATAATTTCAATGATATATATGACTGGTTTTCTAGAGTTTGGGATATTTTAAAGATATAAGGATGTATTACCCAAATCTAATATATGATGTGATTTTTTTTTTTTTTAAGTTCTGTGGCCTCACCTGTGATCTTATTTGTGGTCTTTTTCTAAAGGTTTGATTTTTGGAGGACAAGAAATAAATATAAGTTAGTTGGTTTTATAAGTATATATAGTCGAAAGCAGTTGATTTCAAATTCTGCCCTCACCTTATTTTCTAGAATGGGTTCTATATAAGTGAACCCTGCTTGAACTAGAGAAAAGAAACTAGGAAATAATAAATTTAGCTGTGATTTGACTGCATTTATATTAGAGGGAATGTTGGGGCAAGGGATATTAAAGTGGTATTATGGTAGGCATGCTTCTGAGAAGGTATTTAATATCTGTTAGGTGTAAATTGTTATAGACACTTAGGATTATTGTGTTGGGGGCGTGCTGTGAAGAGCTTTCAGATTAACAGGTTGTTACTATGGCAGGAAGTGCCTTCCCTTTAATGCTGCCTTTCACCTGGGTGTTAGAGGCAGCCTGGGAAAGGATGAGCGAAACCTGCCTTCTGGTCAGTGACTCTTGGGTCTGCTTTTATGGGATTGCTGGTGTATGGGTGGAAGGGAGGGAAGTCGAGTCACATCTGTGTAAAATTGTGAAGAGCAGGAACACCTGAAGTTGTGAGTTTTTAAATCAGTGAGTTATTTTGTCTCAAATCTCAACTATTATAATGAAGTTGAAAATAGGCCTTTCTCCCACTTTTTTAATATATCTTTTCTAAGCTTCAAATTTCTAAGATACTGAAGTACATTTATAAAGTTGAAGCTATTTCCAAGTACTCTTGGGAAAAAAGAATGCCTTCATAATACTTTGATAAACTCATAGACACTCTTTATTCTTAGGTATCCGTGTATGGATAAATAAATGGCTAGTGATAGAAATCAAGGTGTTATTGTTTGATTTCAGCAAGCATTTATTCATCTACTCTGTATTCAGGCATGGGCTAGGAACTGGGGGTGTGAAACGCAATTCCTCTCCTCGGATTGCTCACAGTCCAGTCATAGTGACACCGAAACAGGAACTGCAACAGTCATGACTGTGGGTTCGGCGCCGAGGCCCAAGGGTAAGGGGTAGCAAACCCAGATACGGGAGAAGTAGGGGCGAGAAAGGCTTTCGAAGCAGGGGATCCCTGAAGTGAGCCTTGAAGGATGGACTAGCCAGCTAGAAGCCCACATTCAGAGGAGTAAGAACAGAAAGTAAAAACGGAACAGAACTGTGGTGTCATTGAAAAAGTTACTGTGTTGTTCTGTGTGGTAGGGGCAGAGGAGAGCGAGGGGTGGGCGGTGACTCTGACCAGAATGCCGAAGCCAGATTCTATGTTAGATGCCTACTTAAGAGAGCGAATTCCCACCTTTCAGGCTGTGAGGAGTAGCTGAGGATTTTAACCAGGGAAGTGGTGTGATGAACTTTGCATTGAGAAAGATTGCTCTGGCGTAGGGAGAAGCTGGGAAGGGAAGAGGGGGGGTAGGCTGGAGGCGGAGGGACAGTTCTTCATCTCCTAAGAAGACTAGAACATCTCGCTGTGTGGAAGAAGTGAGCTAATAACAGGGAGGTGCCTGATGGTAAGCCACCGTGGAGTAAATAAATTGCCAAGAAATGGCAGCTGTTTTACCGGTCATGAAATTTAACCATTCGCCAAGAAAACAAACATGGTAGAATGGGTACTAGAATCCAAGTTTCACACAGAGAAGGATTTTTATCTCCTTTGTCCAGTACTGGTTTCCTCCAGTGCCTAGAACAGGGCCCAGCATATAGTAGGCACTCAAACATTTGTTAAATGAATTGATTCAATTTTGAGAATTTAGTTTTGGACTTTTAAATTAGAGAAATTGGTAGGATATCTAAATGAAGTTGACCATTATTTGGCAGGTGGAGCTCAGAAGGGATATGTGGACCAGACATAGATACGTGGGGGGCCTTCAAGGTGAATGGGTGGTAACTGAATGGCGGGATGGGCTGCGTCACCTACAGCAAGCGTGTTCAGCAGTGTTGAACTTTTTTTGAGCTTTGTACCTTTTGGGGACTCTGGTGAGTCCTGTGGATCCACTCTGCACAGAAGTACACACAAGCAGACAGATTCCCACCAGGGTGCCCGTGTGAGGAGTTCTACCTCTGAGATTAAGAATCTGGTATGCAGTTAAATAGAGGTCTGAGAAAAGGGAGATGGGGAAGCGAGTGAACACGGAAAGGGGAAAATCAGGAAAGACAGGTATCATCTGAAGCCAAGAATGAGAATTTCCTAAAGGTGAGAATGCTAAATGTCACAGATAGGTCAAAGAAGATATAAAATGTCCATTGAATTTGACCTTCCCAGAGGTCTTTGGTGACTTCCGTGAGAAGAATCTCCATTGAACGGTACCGGGAAAAGGAAGCTGGAGTTCTTGGATTGCATGAAACATTGAGGAAGCAATGAAGAAATTGAGACAACTAGGAGAAATTCCGGTATTTAACCAATGTTTATGGAGTACCTACCAGGCCCTGTGCTGGCAGCTGGGGATTGACCCCTGAAGGTGGATGTGGTCTCCCCGCTTAGCTAGCACTTCCCAAAACCATGCCTGCCTCCACCCAGAAAACTCCCTGAAAACCACTGGGCACAGGAAGCTGCCAGGGGGCTCAGGTGGTTCTGCTGGATCAGAGCCAGGCTGTTCAGTTGCTCTTCTCTCTCTCTTGGGCACCGGGGAGCAAACTGTCCTCTCTAGTGTCAGTCTTCAAAGTCAGGGGCACACTTCAAAATATCCTTGAGTTTGTCCAGTGCTCACAATGATCCTGTTATTCAGTGAGTTTATAAAATTCATTTTAACATTTATTCTTTACTTTAGCTCATGCTCACTCTTGTGATATTGACTGGTATAAGCTTATTATTTGTGATGTTACATGTTGGTCCTAAGGATGGAAAAGAGGCACGAATATCAGGGCTAAGGAAACCTTTATCCTAGTCCTAATCCTAGATGTTTTGCATGTGGGGATCTCTCATTTGCTTTTTTTTTAAAACCTCTTCTTGGAGCCTTGTCATCTTTGTATGTCTGGAGGCTGCTTCAAGATAGCTGTGGCTTTCATAAGGTGGCCTGTGTGGCCGGGGAATCAGGGAGTCTCTGTTCCTGGTCTCAGGTTTTTTGTCCTTGGCACTGTGATGGACCAGTGGATTTGGAGAATGGTACACAGTGATTCTCAGGCTTCTTTCTTATATTAGAACTGAAAATGTACATTCCCATAAATATGATTTAGATGTTTCCAAAAGTATACAGGGTTGCCCCTGCTTCCAGTGAAACTCACCTGTTTTTTGCTTACTCACTTTCTCTCTTAAAAAATTTGGCTATATTTTATCTCCTTCTAATCATCTTTTCAGTTGCAAATTCAGAGAAGTTCCAAAATGTTAAATAGGAACACGCCTAGCACTGATCTGTTCCTTTTCCCATCATGTTCTTTCCTAATGTTTAAAGATACCATGCTTTGGTACATAGTTCTTAACATATTATGGATTATATGAAAAAGTATACCAATGTCTGTAAATGCCCAGGATGGTGCCTGGCATATTGTAGGTCCTCAGCAAATAGTCGTGAGAGTGCCAGGTTCTGCAGATTGTTTGGTAGTCCTTGTGTGTTTTTTTTCAGGATTGTTCAAATGATTATTTATTTGAGTGGGAGCACGATGACATTATATTGGTATTGTACCAGCCAACATTACTATACAGTAGAGTTTTCAAAAGCATGGTTACACATTTTGCCAAACAATTCTTACAGAGACAGCGAAAGACTATGTATTCTCAATGTGATTTGTGATTTTTAATTTTGATTTCTTTGTGTTTATTTTAGAAAGAAGCTTAATTTTGGAATTAATCTCTTTTCCCTTTGGGTAATTTATTAGATTATAACATAGTAAATGTAGCGTAACTAAAATACATGAAAAAATCCTTTAGGATCTTATTAGAATACTAAAAAAATTAGAAAACCTTTTTTATAAGACAAATGATAAACATCATAAACTCATTAAACATTCACATAGATTGTTTTATTTGAATATTTAATAATATAAAGTAGGGAGATTATAAAATTTATATTCAGAGAGTAAAACTTTTTCAAGGTCATTTGCTTGTAAAGGGCCCAGCTAGGACTTAGAACAGGACCTCTGGGCTGAGCCACGTCTTTGATGCTGTTTTCCATGATTTCCTTTTAATAAGAGAACTTCAAAGACGCTCTTACATCCAGTAAACATTCTCCCAAACTGTGTACATCTGTAGCACTCTGTAGTAACAATTACAGTTTACAGTAATGACACAGATGTCCAGTGTATATGTAAGGAAAGGTTTATGTTTTTCAATAGAGGCTAAAATATAGAAGCCTGAGGAACACAAAGGGTAAATTCTCATTAACCACAATTTTTAATGAAGCTGGAAGCCTTAAGCAGCCATGTTTGTAGACACCTTTTTCAGAACCCCCAGGTTTTTACAGTAGGAAAAAGCACTTCAGTCACCCGCCGCCTCTCTCTCAGTCCTTGGCAGGCGTTGGACTGCTTTGGGACAAGCTGCTTCTTGCATATTCCCATTCCTTGAAAACCTTTCCGGTCAGTGGTCATCCAGCAGCTTTTCACATGTTTCATTAAATCCACTACATCTGTAAACTGTCCATCAGTGGAAATGTTTTTTTAATGATTTTTGTTTCATATCTTACTTATTATCATTATATTCATGGATGGAATATTTTAAATCTGCATTAACTGTGGTAAGCTATGAATGCTTCCAGTGCTATATAGTTAATGCCACAGTCGGAGATATTCACTCCTTAAAATATGCCTGCACATGGCGCCTGCCCCTCCCTCTCTCTCCCCCTCCTTCCCTCACACACAGACACACACGCAAGCACACACACACTCGCACGCGTGCGCAAAGCACACACCAAACTGCCATTCTTCAGCAGGGCTGTTTCTGGAGTTGGGAGATGTCAGCCTGCTGGGAGGGGGTGGGAGGGGGAGGAAGAGGTGGGGCTCTCTACTCTGATTAATTGCCTTAGGCATTCAGGGGTGGGGCTTCCTTCAGCCATCTGCCTGAGACATGGGAGGGAGCTGGAGAAGGAAGGAGGGGGAGAGACTACCAGAGAGGAAGAGAAAAGAAAGGAAGAAACACTAGAAAGAAAAAGGAAGGAAGAGAGGATAAAGGGAGAACAATTACCTGCGCTTACTAAGCTAGGTTGGGGGGGGAGGGGGGTGGAGAAGAAAGCTGTGGAAGGTGTGCCCCAGCACGACTGCTTTGAAGCGTTCACCATCCATTATTCCGGTTGGTTTATGGAGAAAAAGAAAATGGTAACTCAGGTAAGGTTTGTGTTTCCTCGGTGCGTTTCTTTTACCATTTCTGGGATGAAAATAAAGATATAGGGTTGGGATGTAGCCATCAGAGTTTTAATTATTGTCGTCGTCTTAGAAAAGACCAGATTTGTTGTTATCAGCTGAAAAGTCTGTGTGGGGTGGGGGGGCAGGGGAGAGAGGGAGGGAGGTATCGGATCCTTCTCCCCGCCCCCCCACCCCCAAGCTTCGTAACAGATTCCTGTTTCCTGTACTCTGCAGCTGTAGCTCAGGAAAGACCCTGTGGGGATTTGTCTACCTCTTTGTCTTGGTTCTGAGAAGAGGGAGGGAGAGAGAGACTGCAGAGGTAGGACGAGATTCTTGTAGACTGCCAAAAAGCGGGGAGAGGGTTGACTTCCCTTTAGGAATTGCAGAAGAATTTGTGTTACTGGGAGACTCGATTCCCAATTCACTTCGGTTTCTCAGAATTGGCTATGGAATTTCAATTTCGCTACCTTCGCTCTAAATGGCTTATTAAAAATGAAGACTAGGAAAATGTTCCATTTTCCTGGCTTTGCTACTGGCAAAGAATGTGCTCAGTAGGAACCACAGGAGCATGCAGGTGCAGCAGAGGCAGGTAGAGCCCTCCCTGACAGGAGAACAGATCTGAATGTAAAACTGACAATCACGGGGGCATTAAAAGGCATTTGAAGGAGAGCGAGTGGGAAATGGGAGATCTCTCTCCCTCCCTGTCTCTCTCTGGCTGTCTTTGGTTGTGCCAGGCAATATCTAATCTGCATTTTAGCAAGTCATTCCTAACAAATGGAAAGGTGAATGAATACTCTTCTGTGGGTTCCCCGGGCAGTGCTCATTTCTTGTTGGCCACCTTCTGCGTGTTCCTTTAGCCCCTTTCCTTTATATGTAGCGTGAGAGGGAATGGTGAAGCTGTGATTTATCAATGAGAAATCATTTGCGTTGTAGAACTTTCACGTCCTTTAGTCTCAGACTTAGGATCATTTTCACTCCAGGCTTCTATGCTCTGTAGGGAAATTTCATCACTGGACAGTGCTTTCCTTTTAAGGAGGTTGACTTTTTTTTTATTATTCTTTTTTTTTTTATTCTTTCCCCTCTGCCTCTCCAGCTCACCACCGGAGGGCGAGAGAGTTGACTAGCCATCCAGACAGAGGCATCCGTTTAGGAGCTGGAACCCCGCTCCGTTAAATGTTATATAATGCCCTGCAGTGCTGCTTGGAAGGAGGGAAAGCATTAGGGAGATTTTCCCAGTGTGACCTAGAGGAGAGGGAACTTTCAAAGAATATCTCTTTCCAAAGTAATTCTTCACCAGATCTGAGTTTGGAGATTATCAAGAAACCTTTCCCTCTTGGAAAGGAGGGAAACCCTTGGAATATTTTCTCTTCCACCTTTTATCCCTTCATCATCAGCCTAGTTAACTCCTTTGCAGTATTGCTTTGCTTTTTGAAAATTCCCATAGGAGAGAATACCTATTTCTGTATTCTCTTTGTTGCTTGGAAGGTGATACTTTTTAACCTTGGAGCCCTCATTCAGTTTTCATTAACTGGCAGTATTAGAGGGTATCAACTCTCCTCTTTCTCAGCTATTACTGAAGGCTTTTCAACTACTTGACTTTTCATTATATAGATTTTTAAATCAGGGAAGAGTTATTTAAAGTGAGACTTTTTATACCTCTTGGAACATGTCCCCTTAGTGTCCAGAGGCACTGGCTAAGCATTTGTCAGCACAAGTGAGAACGCACATGCATGCGGACACTTCATACTCATGGTCTCACCCGTTGGCACTTAAGGAAACTATAACTTGAGGAAGGCAGCAGAAGCGATAAAGAGGCAGGAGAAAGGGAGTTCTCGGCAGTGAAGAAGTGTAATAGATAAAATCATTACGATTTTTCTCAGCATGTGCTGAAGGTTGGAGGAAGCAAGTGACTTGTTTTTGCCCGTCCTGAATTTATGCAGCTGGAAAGTGGAGCATATCAAATTGGTCAGTTTTCACCATTCCAGCATACTTGTTTGGGTGTGCACTTTCTGTGTTAATGTAACATACGTAGTTGTTGGCAATCTGGGAAAAAATAAGTCAAAGGAAATAACCAAATGGGCCAAATGTTTACTTGTCCTGTGGGGTTGTTCGTTTGTCATGTGTGTTTGTTAAGCCAGACATCCAATCTGAATACATAATAACAATCTGTCATGTGAGAGTCTGAATAGAAAATGTCCACACCATGTGGGGTTGGGTTTTCAAAGTTGAATAGTTGATTACTGTATTTCATGTCGATTCGTGTATTAAGAAAGGTGTTTAGATGGGATTTTACCATTTGTCACCTGAGTTCTTGCCTCTCAGATCGTAACATTCCTGTGTGCCTTAGTTTCCATCACTTTTTTGGGGAAGGGGGGAAAAGGGCTGGCATTTCGGTCTCGCAGGGTTAGGTCTATGTCGGCGGCTGCACGGCCTGTGTGCTCTGCTGTTACATGGGCCATAGATTTAGAAGGCCTCTGGTTTAACTCGCAAACTGCTTTGTGATTTACAATAAGCGATCAGTGCTTTGCCTTAAAAAAGCAAATAGGAATTTAATCACAAAATTATAATATGGTAGAATGCTCCTATGATCTGACTCTTTATAACTTTAGGTTTTTCTCTTGTTCATGTATATGTTGTTGGAGTATTTCACTGAGAAAACTCTGACTTCTGAACATTTGAACCAAATTATTATTTCTTCTGACATCTATGAAAATAGTAGTGCAGAATAAAACAAGGAAAAGAGGAGAAATCAGTCATTCTCGTAATACGTGTGAAATTAGGAAAACAAAATTGCATATGAGTCCGATTCCTATTAATCAACAAAATGTTTAATCAGATTCAGAGTCAGTTCTACTATGTGTTGTTGAAAGGGAAAATACACTAGGCAGAGAGGAAAAGACTTTACAGTGTGGATGTGAAAGAAAATTTTTGTGCTCTACTATAGTGTGAGACTGCCAGTTTCCGTGGAACACAAAGCCCTCCCTTTCTTGGACAGCTCAGTGCTTTGCTGGCATTTTCTTCAAAATCTGTTTTCCATCAGGACCAAGGGGAGGGAAGGTGTTAAGAATAAGGGAGGTTGGAAAGAGAGTTACTGTTCCTTTAAATAGTGCAGTGAGCCCATGTGGCAGCAGGCCCCTCTTGAGTGTATTCTTTTGTAATGAATCACCAGTTCCATTGTCTGCTATCTCCCCTCTTTGTAGCTGGAAGGCTGAGTCTTTCACCTGAGCTGCTGCCAGTTAGCTATTCTGGTCCAGGGTGGCTGGGAGAAGAGGAGAGGGCGGGTATTTTATGCTTTAATTAAAGACAGATAAGAGAGCAGGTATGTTTCGCTTTGTTTCTGTTTTGTTTTGTTTTGTTTTGTTTTTAAATGAGTTGGAGTAAGGAATCTCTTCTATGGTTTTGCTAAGCATATCCCATTTTCTCTGAATTTTGAGAGTCCTCAGTGATTATTTAGTCTCCATTTTGTGGCGTTGCCTTAAAGTGATTCCATTCGCTTGCCTGCCAGTTCCACCCGAACCCCATCCCACCCTTCATGCACAGAGCTTCAGCCCACACTGTTGGTTTTGGCACCCTTTCCACTCTCTATGGCTGCATAGGACTCTGGGAAGTTGGGGGGTAGGCGGAGACCGTGGGTTGGAGACTAATTTATGTTCCTTTGCAGTAGATCAAAAAAAAAGCCTCACTTTTTCCAGAAACTTGGTTTCTTTCCGAATTCTTCTACGCAACTCCATATCTTCAGTTATAACCATTTCCTTGCCGAGACCAAGACTGGCTCTTAAAAAATACTGCTATTCTAAAAACGATTTCGCTTTTCTGAAAAGATAGGTAGGAGTCTATAAATATGATTAAATTTGACTCCTTAAATACTTTTTCTTCCCATTCACCTGTCCCAACCCCACGCATACACCATTTTTGCCCCTTCTCCTTATTATTTTTTTCCTCTGTCTTTCTCCTTAGTTTTGCAGTTGAAACTAGGTACATTTAGGGTTTGCCCTGCTGCTGTTCAAGCTTGTATTGCCGCAGAGGACATCTCCCATCTGAGAGGTGATGACACCCCTCTGCCCTCTCCAGTTTCCTGGACATCTGTGTGTGCTCTTCAGACAGGTCTTCACGGGGAGGGACCCGGCACAGCAATGGTGTGGCCCCTGTGCCCGCCAGCGTCCTTCCGATGGGCTAGTCCGCTGGAATCTGACTTTGTTGGTATCCCCACAGCAAACCCTTCGGGAGTCAGGATTCCTTACACTTTTTTTTTGCCCCCAACATTCCCAAACTACTGTCAAATCTTAAACATTTCATCACAGCTCTTCACATGTTAAGTCCAACAAACACATGGAATGCTCTTCTGCAGTAAATGGTTTGCAGTTTTGAGTGTAGCAACTCTGTTGTTGGGCTCCAGACCCACTCTTCTAAGCAGTCAGAAATGCTGCTCTCTGCCGGCATGCTGTACTGCTTCTGTTCTCCAGATGCTTAAATGTCCTTCTCTTACTGCTAGAATGATTAAATTCAGGAAACCGTGGCATCAAATAATTAATTAGAGGTCATTGCCAGAGTGAACCATTTCAAATGTAGGTCTGATTTTGTCACTCTTGTTCTTGTAAAACCTTCCATTTGTTTCCCTGTGGGCGTAGAATAAAATCTCATGTTCCACTCCAGCCCCTAAGCCCTGTGTGACCAGGACCCTGGCTGTGGCCACAACCTCATCCCCCCGAGGTCCTTCTCTTCCCATGTTTCCCACCAGTGACACCGGCCTCCTTTGCTTTTCCCTTCACACCCCTCATCCTCCTCAGGGCCCTTTCCTTCTGTTTTTCTCAGCCGAAAATGCTCTTGCCTCAGATCCCCACGTGGCTTCTCAAGGCAGAGCTCTCCATTGGCCTTCCTATCTCAGCTTGAACTCTTCAGTCATGCCCTGTCCCCTTGCCCTGCTTTGTCTTCACTTATCACTGATTTCAGTGCTTGTCATTACTTCGTTCCGTCATTTGTTTGCTTGCTTTTTTGTTTGTTTGTCCTCCTTCCCTGTCAAAAGGGTCAGGGAGTCGTCAGCAGTCTGTTATATTCCTGGTGTCTAGAACTGTGCCTGGAACGTGGTCATAATAATAGCTCGCTAGCTAGTGCATGTATGTAGTTACCAGGTACTGTTCCTAACACTTTGCCTACGTTAACTCATTGAGCCCTCCGACACCTCTACAATTACGCCCGTAGTACCGAAGAGGAATCTGAAGCACAATGGTTAGGTAGCTCGCCCAAGTGTGTATGTAGCTACTAAGAGATGCGGGGATTCACATCCACAGACTGGTTTGAGAGTCCATACTCTTTATTTTGGTGGGAGGATGTTAGGGTTAGGGAATCCATACTCTTCACCACTGTACTCTAATGCTGCTTGTAGGTATTCCATAATCAGTGAGTATTTGTTGAATATGTAAATGAATTTAGTTGAGACTCTCGATTCACTTCTGGAATTTCCATCTCTGACTTATTCAAGGCTTTGAGGGAAATACTTGAAATATCAGGGAATTCACTATTGAATAAAACGATAATTATAAAAATAATAATAGGTAACATTACAGAGTCAATCAGTGCCTTACATGTTATGTCATTTGTTCCTTTTAGCAGCCTTGTGAGCATTAACGTCCATGTTGTAGAAATCAGGAAACAGGAGTACAGGGAAGATAAGTAGCTTTGCCTAAGGTGGCAGTGCCAGGGACTGTTATTGAAATAACTTGACTTTTGCATATCTGCTTTGCACCTATTTTACATACAGATCACATTTACATACATAACAGTTATATATTTATATCCTATATCATTTGTCCGTCACCTTTTGAGGTTAGTGGTATTTTTCCTATTTTTTCCCATACATTATTAGACTTTGAGATTCCAGAGGTCAAGCAACCTGGTAACTCTAGATACAGAGAGAGATTGCAAACTTGAGATCTGCTTGATTCCAACTCTGCACACACTTCTGCTAAACTACCAGCCTCATAAGACAAATAGTTCTGCTTTTGGCCATTAAAAGGTAGAAAAGTTTTCCCTATGGTAAGTTGAAATCTGTTTTCATTATTGTCTTTTTACTCTTCTTGGTTCTATCATCCAGAGTCACACAGCAGCTTAATTTCTTCATAAAAACCCAATATTTGAAGATAATGGCTAAGGGTTCCCTTTCATCTTCTGGTCTCTTGGCTCATCTGCTTCCTTGAATTATTCTTCACAGATAGGAAAACATATGGTTTCCAGAGTCTTTACTGTCCTGGATTAATTGCGTCAATTAATATGGATGATTTATCATTTATGTCTAATTACTAAGTAAAGTACCAATTACGAGTATTATTAAGTATTGTTTCTTTATTGTAAGTGGGGGTTTTTGACAGCATGTTTGACCTTATTCAGTTTTCGAAGCTTACCGATGATATAGTATTGTCAACAATTTATAACTTCAAAAATAAAGGCTATTACCCTCAGCTCCTAAGTAGAATATTCTTTTTCTACTTCATTATAAACTGTGTTGTTGCTGATTGGCACAAGTCCACCTGTCTTCCAACATCGAGGTTCTGCTCAGACCCATCAAAGGTTACTAATACTGGACTTTTTGTTTTAAAACTTATTTTATAGAAATACTATTTCGAAGATGCCAGTTGGACCAACAAATGACATACCGAAAATCAGCAAAAAGTAAATTTAATCACTTCCCTTGAGATCTTAAAACTGTATCAAAAAGAGTTAAAAAACAAAAATTGGGAATTAGTAGTCTTTCAATCAGTAGCAACAGTAAAACATGATTATTGAGAATAAAAATAGTCCTGGCCAAATAGCACAGTCGGTCAG
>VMDR010001862.1:0-108646 GCA_007922815.1 Macrotus californicus | reverse complement strand
TTGGATGTAGGTCCTTGCCTTTCATGACTTGGAATACTTCTTGCCAGCCCCTTCTTGCCTGCAAGGTTTCTTTTGAGAAATCAGCTGACAGTCTGATGGGCACTCCTTTGTAGCTTACTGTCTCCTTTTCTCTTGCTGCTTTTAAGATTCTCTCTTTATCTTTAATCTTGGGTAGTGTAATTATGATGTGCCTTGGTGTTAAAACAATATTTAAAATAACAAATCTCAAGTATTTACATAACCACACGTTTTTTATTGAGGTACAACGGACATACAACATTATACTAGCTTCAAGTGTACAACATAATGATTTGATCTTTATATATATTGTGACATGATTACCACAATAAGGTGAGTTAACATTCGTCACTATACATACAGTATTTTTTCTTGTGATGAGAACTTTTGATTTATTCTCTTAGCAACTTTCAAATATGCAATACAGTATTTTTAACTATAGTTACCATTCTATATTTTACATCCTCATGACTTATTTATTTTATAACTTGAAGTTTGTACTTTTGACTCCCTTTACCTATTTTGCCCAATCCAACCCTCTCGTCTGTCAACTACCCATCTCTTCTTGATATCTATGAGCTTAGTTTTTTGCCTTGCTTTAAATATAGTTTTTTAAAAATTGTGTTTATTGATAGAGAGAAGAAGAGAAAACATTGATTTGTTGTTCTACTTATTTATGCATTCATCTGTTGATTCTTATATGTGCCCTGACCTGAGAGTGGACCCATAACCTTTGGATATCAAGGCAACACTCTAACTGAGCTACTCAGCCAAGCTACTCAGCGAGGTGAGCAAGATGCAGTTTTGTTGTTTAAGAGAGAGGGGAAGGGAGGAAGAGAAACATCTATGTGTGGTTGCCTCTTGCATGCTCCTAACTGGGGACCTGGCCCATAACCGATGCATATACCCTGACTGGGAATCAAACCAGTGACCCTTTGGTTCCCAGGCCAGCACTCTTTCCACTGAGACACACCAGCCAGGGAACAAGATGCAGTTTCTTAAGGGCCTATGTGAATTAAATAAGGAAGCAACAATTGATTTTTTTTTACCAGAGTTTAATCTTTTTTAAAAGATTTTATTGATTTATTTTTAGAGGGGTAGGTAGGGAGAAAGAGATACATCAATGTGTGGTTGCCTCTCCTGCGCCCCCCACTAGGGACCTGGCCTGCAACCCAGGCATGTGCTCTGACTGGAAATCAAACCAGACCCTTTGCTTCCCAGGCTGGCACTCAATCCACTGAGCCACACCAGCCAGGGCCAGAGTTTAATCTTTGGTTGAAAAAAAGTAGAATGTTTTGAACTTCTCATAGTTAAGACAATTTAAAAAATTACAGGTTGCTCATGAATAAAGTGATAATACAGCCCACCTGTCCATCCCATGGACAAAAATACTGTCCCAAAACACTTTTAGAATGAAAATAAAATGAAAAAAATCAATAATTATAACAAAATATAATTCGGAACAGTCTTTTAGATTTTTATCAGTTAAATGTGCTATTTACTGATTCATTCACTAAGTGTTTATTTAGTGTCTTTAGAATTATTAGCTCTCTGCCCGACAAGTTTCGAGTACAAAATAAGTGAAAAGCACAGTCCCTTCCCTTCAATAGTTTCCAGTTTAGCCTAGTGTGGCTCAGTGGATTGAGTGCCAGCCTGAGAACTGGGAGGTCATGGGTTCCATTTCTGGTTGGGGCATAATCCTGAGTTGGGGGCTGGTCCCCAGTTGGGGATGTGTGAGAGGCAACCGATCGATGTGTCTCTTGCACATCGATGTTTTTTCTGCCTTCCTTCCCTTCTCTCTAAAATAGATAGATAGATAGATAGATAGATAGATAGATAAATAATGTCTTTAAAAGAGTTACTTAGAGAATAACTGAAGGAACAAAAACCATGTTCAAGACAATGTTTTTGTACCCTGGCTGGTGTGGCTCAGTGGATTGAGTGCCAGAGAGCAAAGCAAAGGGTCGCTGGGTTCCATTCCTGGTCAGGCCACATTCCTGAGTTGCAGGCCAGGTTCCCAGAAAGAGGCGTGAGAGGGGCAACCACACATTGCTGTTTCTCTCCCTCTTTCTCCCTCCCTTCCCCTCTCTCTAAAAATAAATAAATAAAAGCTTAAAAAAAAAAGATAGTGTTTTGTATTGTGTTAAGATTTTGCAAGAATTCCTTGCCTTGAAATCATAGTGTTAGTAATAGCATATAGCACTTCACAGTTTACAGACCATTTTCTATACATCATCCCTTTTATTCCTCTAAATCTGTATTCATTTACTTGAATGAAATAAATTGATGCAATCAGACTATGAAAGAAGTAATCATAGAATATTCTTTTGGAAGTAGCTGATTGATGTAGATCATCAGAGTACCTGAGTATTTATCCAACATTTTATTATTAAAATTATCACACAGAAAGTAGAAAGAATAAGACATATGCCCACCACCTATTATGCATTTAACAATTTTGCGCTATTTGCCTTATCACATATCTATCCATCTGCCCATCCATGAAGTTCAATTTTTAATGCTTTTCAAAGTAAAATGTAGACACCAATATACCTTATCTCTAAACACTTCATTGAATATTCTTTTTTAAAAACAGGGCCCTGGCTGGTGAAGCTCAGTGGATTGAGCACGGGCCTGCAAACCAAAGGGTCGCCAGTTCCACTTCCAGTCAGGGCACATGCCTGGGTGGCAGGCCAGGTCCCCAGTTGGGGGCACGTGAAGGGCAATCACACATTGACGTTTCTCTCCCTCTCTTTCTCCTTCCCTGCCCCCTCCTCTAAAAAATACATAAATAAAATTAAAAAAAAAATTAAAAACAGATCTCATTTATTTACTTTTAAGAGAGAGGGAAAGGGAGGAAGAAAGAGAGGGAAACATCAATGTGTGGTTGCCTCTCACTTGGCCCCCATACTGGGGACCTGGCCCCCACCCCAGGCATGTGCCCCTACCAGGAATCCAACCAGCGACGCTTTGGTCCGCAGGCTGGCACTCAATCCACTGAGCCACACCAGCCAGGGCCTCATTACATATTCTGAACTAGAGTTTAAATGTTTTTTTAATTTTTTCTTTATTTATTGATTTGAGAGAGAGAAAAGGACAGAAGAGACAGAGAGAGAGAGAGAACATCAATTTTGTTGTTCCATTTATCCACACACTCAGTGGTTGTCTCCTGTATTTGCCTCGATGGGAGATTGAACCTGCAACCTTGGTGTATTGGCACAATGCTCTAACCAACTGAGCTACCTGGCCAGGCCTGAACTAGAGTTTAAATTCCTTTTTTTATGAAATAAATTTTATGTACAGTGAAATGCACAAATTTTAATTGTACCAATAGATGAGTTTTAACAAATGCATATAAGTTGAATAATATTAATTTTATTTAAAATGAAGGAATGGCAGAAGCAGGCATAGAGATATAGAGAAAGCAACATATTTTATCCCAAAATGTCCTGATTTGACAACTAGAGAAATGGATAAAACAGTACGAAACCAGGAGGCAGGGTATTGTTTAAAAACATCTGCTAACGGAAGCAAAAAGAAATGCAATCAAACATCACATTGCAAAAGATTTGGGATTTAAGCAAATGTAGCTATAGAGGGGAAGATCGTGCTGATAAGACATCACAAGATGGAAATATCTCTTGAAAATGATGGATGGAGAACAAAAGAAGCACCAACCCACAGTGATTTTTAATGAAAAGCTTGTGATTCCATGATATGAGTGAATGGCCCTATAAAATGAATATCCCAGAAAGACAGCATTTCTGAAAGAATGTAGTTAATAGACTCAGTCTTTCTGGAACTGGAAAAAAACAGTCCTCAACCATCATTTTTCTGGAGGAGACCCAAAGATATAGGACTTGTCCAAATATCTGTAAATAACCAAGTCCTACATCAATATATAAATGAAGCATCAGAGTTGGAATATGTGCAGCATGAACATGACTTGCATGCAGTGGTTGTAAAAGAAATGAGATGTTGGTGAGAATGGGGAGAAAGTGGAAGTCTCAGACATTGCCACTGAATGTAAAATGGTACAACTGCTTTGACAAACAGTGTGGTGGGTCCTCAAAATGTTAAATATAGAATTACCATGTGACCCAGCAATTCCATTTCTAGATATAGACATGAGAATTGAAAATACATTTCAAATAAATACTTGTACATGATTATTCATAGCAGGACTATTCAAAATAGCCAAAAAATGAACACAACCTAAATATCCATTAATTTCTGAATGAATAAACTAAATGTGATATATCCATAGCAAAAAAAGAAACAAGGAATCTTCATTTTTTAGATTTTATTTATTTATTTTTATTTTTATTTATTTTTTTAGAGAGAGGGGAAGAGAGGAAGAAAGAGAGGGAGAAAAACATCAACGTGCAAGAGAAACATTGATTTGTTGCCTTTTGCACATCCCCAACTGGGGATCTAGCCTACAACCCAGGTATGTATCCTTACTGGGAATTGAACCAGTGGCCTTTCAGTTTACAGGCCAGTGCTCAATCTCCTGAGCCACACCAGCGAGTACAAAAGGAATCTTCTAATGACCTCCAGAATCTAGAGCAAGATGAAATGAGAAGTTCTCAAATCTCTGCTTTCTAATATATTATCTCTTTCATGTCATCGCTTCATTTCCTATTTTCAGGATGTTAAAATAATTACATATTGAATTTATACTATGTGGCAACCATTAAACAAGGTACTGGGAAAGCATACAGTGGAATATAAAAACAGTCATGATCCCTGCCCTCCTGGAGCTTACAATCTATCTATTTGGAGGAGGCAGATATTAATAAAAAAATCATATCAATAAGTGAAGATGTATAATCATGACAAGTGTTGCAAGAGGATAGATAATACTTACTCTTCAAGGTCCAGTTCAAATGCTACCTTCTACATGTGTTTTCCCATTACTCTAAGTTAAGATTATCCCTCCAGTTAATTCTTAAAAAAAAAAAAAAAAAAAGGTTTATTTAGTTTTAGAGACAGGGAAAGGGAGGGAGAAAGAGAGGGAGAGAAACATCTATATGTAAGAGAAACATCTATTGGTTGCCTCTTGCGCAGGGACCAGCCAGCAACGCAGGCTTGTGCCCTGATTGAAATAGAGCCAGCAGCCTTTCCCTTTTCAGGATGGTGCCCAACCAACTAAGCCACACCGATCAGGGCTCCAGTTAATTTTTGTTTTTTTTTTAAGATTTTATTTATTTTATTTTTAAGCAGAGGGGAAGGGAGGAAGAAAGAGAGGGAGAAAAACATCAAAGTGTGGTGTTGTCTTGCACACCTCCTACTGGGCCCACAACCCAGGCATGTGCCCTGACTGGGAATCAAACTGGCGACCTTTTTGTTTGCAGGCGAGATCAAGCCACTGAGCCACACTAGTCAGGGCTCCAGTTAACTCTTAATGCCATCTGAAGGCCTATAGGTTTTTGTTTTCATAATCATGTGAAATCGCACCCATATGCCCACATTACAATGAAACACCTTTACTCCCCTTTGATACTTTATTTTTCTTAATAGCACTTGTCATCTTTTGAAATACCATATATTGTATTTATTTGTTAATTTCATTGCCCATCTTCCACTATTATTATATTTCCAGGACCTGGAAAATCTAAGACTACTAATGGTGTGCTGATAAATTTGCTCTAAAAAAAAAAAACAGGCCCTGGTGGGTGTAGCTCAGTGGACTGAGCATGGTTCAATTCCCAGTCAGGGCACATGCCTGGGTTGCAGCTCAGGTCCCACGTGAGAGGCAACCACGCAGTGATGTTTCTCTCCCTCTCTTTCTCCCTCCCTTCCCCTCTCTCTAAAAATAAATAAATAAAATCTTAAAAAAAAAGTCTGATGTGTAGTGTTTGCCAATATCTGTAGTGTAAATATTCCCACACTCCCACTATGTCCTATTTTAAGCTACCCACTGATTGTTTAATAATCAGCTCTTGCAAGCCAGTACAAGCTGGTTCCAGTACTCCACTGTATATCTGTAGCACTAAATGAGTTATTTAACCTCTTAGGTCTCAGTTTTTCCGTCTGTGAAATATCTGTGTGGGATAATGATAGTACTATTAAAAACTGACATAATTTATGAGATTGTGGCAAAAGTTAAATGAGTTAGTACAAGTAAAGCACATAAATAAGTGGCTGACAATCACTATCAATGTTATTATTTTTATTATACGGTATTTATATATTTATTATGTGTACTTTTCTCCACATCTCACCCACACTGCTTTGTCATTTCCAATGATTTTTGCTACATTTTCCGATGCTTGTACTAATTGAATCAGGTCTATCAAGTTCTGTGGCATTCTTTGAACTATCAACAAAATGCCTAGTTTCTTGGCCACAATTTACTGACAACAAACAGGTATAAAATGTTGGCAAATATTTCTCAAGATGTGGACTGAGTGCCCTGGCTGGGTAGCTCGGTTGATTAGAGCATCATCCAGGTACACCAAGGTCGTGGGTTCAACAAATGAGTGCATAACTAAGAAGAAAAACAAATTGATGTCTCTCTCTCTCAAAAAAAAAAAAAAATCAACAAATAGCCCTGGCTGGCATAGCTCTGCTGGTTGGAGTGTCATTGCATAGCTAAAAGTTTGCAGGGTTGATTCCCAGGGGGTGGGGTGGCATATATCTAGGTTTCAGGTTCGATCCCTGGTCTGAGTGCATACAGAAGGTAACTGATGGGTGCTTCTTTCCTGCATTGATGTTTCTCTCTCTTCCTTCCTCTCTGAAAGCAATGAAAAAATCTCCTTGATGAGGATAAAAAACAAGCAAAGATGTGGATTGATTGTTGTATTTCTCCCTGTGTTGTGATCTACTCATTGATTTTTCACGACTTGCCCGTTGGAGATTTTGCTATAATGGAATGCAATAGAGCTTCCTAATGATGGTTTGGGGAGTCGAGGAAGCCTTATCATTCTTCTTACACCGTTTTCTTAATCTGTTTCAGAAGTTTCAAACTGCCTGTTGTGTTCTTGCCTGGAAAACATCTGTCCTTAAAGATATTTCTGTTTTACTTCCTCTAGGAAGTAGGCCTTAATCCTTCCCATCCTTATTAGATTCAACCAGTCCCTTATTATTGCTCTTGTTCTATTGTACTTCAACTTCATTTCCTAGACATTTGCCTTCCCTACCACCAAGGTGTGAGCTACTCTGAGAACATCTTACTGCTTCTCCTTTATCTCCAACCCACAGTTCCTAGCATGCTGCTTGGAATGTGCTGGTTGTTTAACAACTATTTGTTGAATTGGTTGGGGTTGCTTTGGAGATAGATCAGTCCAGAGGCAGACCAAAGAAAGATGAAAGAACTTCTCAGAAGCAGAGCACATTGCCCAGTGACAATTGAATATAAACAAGCAGGGCATGTTCTCACACAGACAGGAATTCCGTGTGGTTTGAAAGAGGACTGTGTGGGTGAGTTGGAGAGTTAGAGGAGATTCCGCTGGAAAGATAGGGCTAATTTGTGAAAAGTTTTCTACACTCTGCTAAGAATAGTGGCAGTTGTGTGCTGGAAGTGGGCTCATATCAGCTCATGAACTGGTTTTTAAACATCCGGGAACTTTGTGAGCCTGTTGATCCCACATTGGCAGTTTGAAATCAGCCACAGAGTGAGTATTAATGTCACAGATATCTGCATCTTTCCTTTTTTCTGAGAGCCAGTTGTTCATAGGTCACTGAAAAGTTTTGGACATCACATTAAAAGGGTTGTTAGCCCTGGCTGATGTGGTTCAGTGGATTGAGGACCAGCCCCTGAACCAAAAAGTTACTGGTTGGATTCCCAGTCAGGATACATGTCTGGGTGGCAGGCCAGGTCCCCACTTGGGGGCCTGTGATAGGCAACTGATCCATGCATCTGTCACACATTGATGTTTCTCTCCCTCTCTCCATTCCCCTCTCTCCACAGGGCCAAAAAGGATAAACTTTGAAGTTGAAAAGGAAGAAGAGACATGCAAAGGGGAGTGTGCAGGGGTAAAAGGAAAATTTGGAAAATTTATAGGAAATATAAATATGACTTTTATATCCTCATCTTGCCTCTGAAAAGTCAGAGATCTGACCCTAAGGCTTGTGATGGGAAGACAGAAGCCCTCTGGGGCAGGCAGAGTTCCATGTGGGCCTAATTTAGCTCTCTCACATATCTGTTAGGTTTCATCATTTGGATGTTTATGGAACTTTTAATTTCTCCTTTAGCCAGATATGTAGAACTTTCTGCATGTATTTTTACATCTTTCAATAAAAAGGCTCCCCTGAAAATGAAAGAAGAGTAGGAGGAAGAGGGGTGATGGTTTAGCAATTAGGATAAATAAACCTTTGAAAAGCATAAAGGGCCCTGGGTGGTATGTCTCAATCCACTGAGCGACATGCCTGAGTTGCAGGCCAGGTCCCCTGTTGGGGGTGCTGGGGAGGCAACCACACATTGATGTTTCTCTCCCTCCCTTCCCCTCTCTAAAAATAAATAAATAATTTTTTTTTAAAAAGAGAGAAAAGCATAAAGGCCTGAAAAATGCTTATAAAGTAGCAAGAAAAAAAAAGAAACAATGATATAGGCAAGGACACCAGGAAAAGTGGAATTAGGTGTGAGAGTACCTGTAACTACCTGTTTCTCCGTAACTGTCATCCAATGAATTCCTTTGGTGGTGCTATTAAGAGCCTGGAATTTGGAATCTGGATTGGACTTCAGATACTGTTTTAGGCCCAAGGGAACTGTGGGCTGGTTGGGTAGGGTGAAGTCAAGGAGGTTAGCTTTCAAAACTGCAAGTGTGGGGCACCAGAGAAGGGGAGGGAGCTTTTGGGTTTTAGTGAGTCTCTTCCTATCAGAAATGCAGGTAAGTGAGAATACTATAATGGGAATAATCTTGAAACCACTTCACTTCTTAAACTATAAGTGCCTGGATTTCAATTGTTATCAGTAACAGATTACTTGTGACACATTTTGCAGCTATGGAGTTATATCTCTGGGAGATCTATACTTGTTTTTCAAAATTGTCAGTGCATGTATCCCTGTGGCACAGATCTCCCATTTTTGAAAATTTAGGCTACAGTTCTGTCTGCACATGTGTGCTGTACTGTTTGTACATGGAACATTGTATTTAAAAATGCAAAAGATTGGAAACAACCCAAATGTCCTTCAATAGGAAACTGATTAAGCAAATTATAGGAAAGCCACACAGGAATACTATGCAGCAGTAAACAAAAACAAATAATGAGGGTTATTTTTATACCATTGTACCAAATGTGTTGTAGGGTGTCCAAAATGTGTTGTTTAGTGAAAAAAAGTGGAGAACTACATATATAAATGCTTCCTTTTGTATAAAAGGATCGAAATATATTTGAACTTGTATTCAAATTTGCTTATATATACGTAAAGATATCCTGAAAGGATTCATGAGCAAGTAGGAGTAGTGGCTATCAATGGGAACAGGACCAACGAGAGACACGAATTTGAGGGAGACTTTGTATTGTTATACCTTTTATATAGGTTCTGATATTTGAACTGTGTAACAGCATTAACTATTTAAAATTAAATTACAAGAAGTGAAGTACCAGCAGACTTAGAGACTGTTTATTTAATCAACTTCTTGATAATCTCCATTCCCGTAGTCCTTCAGGCTAAACTTCTCCCCCTTTCTCTTTATCTCTGGGCTGGCAAGAGTTTTATCCCAAGAAACCTGTATTAAGTATGCTTAAATTATAAGGAACAGTGCTCGGTACTGGGGCTCCCAAAGGGCAAGGGAGAACAGGACATAGTCTCTGCTGTTGAAGTCATCTAGATGGATTTTATCACTCTTTAGTGGTAAGACAAGACTTAAAAAATATTCCCTTCTCCTCTTCTCCCTTCCTCTCTCCCTCCCTCCCTCCCTCCCTCTAGTCACTCACAATGCTGGAAATATATTGGAATTCCTATTTAATTCTCCTCCCCCTCACTTGGAGAGTACTAAGACTTGAGGAGCTCAGGAACTTTCAATCAGTCAGGCCCAGACTGGCAGGCCTCAGGCCTGGGCCAAGACTCAACCTACTTCCCTTGGGCCCCTGCTGCCTTGTAGAGGTTCTTGGACCTCTCAGATGCTGCTGCGGCTGTGGTTTCCGGCTTCCTGAGTTCTCATACTCAGCTTGGTGCTGCAGATATCATACCCCAGTTCCTGCTTTGGAGACTGACTTGCTCAAGCTTGGTGATACTCTGAGTATACAGGGTCTGCAGCTTACAGCTAAGGGACTTGTTTTAATGTTTTAGTTTTCCTCTTTTCCCTTACCTGGTTGTAAATGCCTTGGGTTACATAAGGACAGAGGATAAAGGTTTGCTGGGTAGAAGCTGAGAACGATCACTTTTCTAATTGAATATCCTATCTCATGCTAGGTCTTTAGTTCTCTTTCTCTTTACTAGGGATGTTTTGAACACTCTAGACAACAGATCTAGTAAGAGCAGTCAGAAAATCATTTATGCAGGACTTAATAGTTTATAATACATTTTCTCATGTCATTTAAATTAAATGTGACAATTCTGTAGATATCCCATTTTAGAGTTGAAGAAAAGCGATGCTTAGGGAGAGAAAGGATTCCTCCTTGCAGGTATTGAATACCTCTTATACTATTGTGTACCTCGTGTGTATGCAGGGTTTCATTGTGGAGCTTTCTTTTTATGGGTTGGGACCACAGTTCTGAAATTGTTTGATTCTTAGAAAAAGATTCTACTCTCTGGAATTGAGGCTGCTATACAGTCAATCTTTCACTCATTCATTCAATCACAACTATTAATGCCTATCCTGTATAAAGAAAGACTCTAGCTAAGAAGGAATTGGGAGATTGAGACCAACTGCTAGTGAGATGCTGGGGAAGATTTTAAGGCAGAAAGGTGGATGCTGCTGAGGAGGCAGTGGTAAGACCTGGGCTTCAGACCAGAACCTTGCAAACTCGAGTTCTATGGCTAGCTAGCAGTCAGTGAATGTCCAGTTTAGAAGTTAGCAAGGCAGGTTTCTGAAACTTTTTTTAATCAAAAAGACTTTAACTCCCAACGTACTTTATTCACATCTGTGTGGTTATTTTTATTTGGCTAGCATCATTTTTTCCCTGCTATTTCCATTTGGGGGGGATACTCTTAGCGGCAGATTCTTTCTTTCTTCTTTCCTTGCCAGCCTAGACTTTACCATGTGACCTGAGATTGACCAATTAACCACAGCTCCTGGCCAAGATTTAGCTGGATTGTTGATGTTCTGGGCCCCCAAAACATATTTCTTTCTATTTCTCTTTTGCTTGTATTTGCAACAGTCTGTGCTGGTACTTATAACAGACAAAAAGAATTTTGACTGACAAGTTGTGACAATTTCTTTACCAGGCTATAAGCTCCTTGAAAGCAAGGCCTAAATTTTATCCTGCTCTTTGTCTTTGGTGCCCAGCTTAACTCCAGTCTCAATAGATGCAAGTCAAATAAATGAAGAAACATTATATTTATATGGAGCTTTAGAGTTTGGGATTATTGGCATTACTGTGGTTGTGGGGCAAAAAATTCAGTACCTACTGCCACAGTCACTAACAGTTGAGTAACATCATGTTAATGGAAACTAGAGAGTACTGGGAAGGTCCTTTCTTCCTGTACTTGAGTACTTGACCGAAGCTCATGTTGGTGGTTCTGGTCCTCAAATTCTTGAAGTTTTTAATTTTTGATTTGAATATGGAATACTACTAATTTGCATGTTATCCTTGGGGAGGGGCCACACTAATCTTCTCTATAATTTTTGTATATGTGCTGTGAAAGTGAGCCTGGCTGAAGCTTTTATCCCTGGTTTCCTAGAACCTCTTTCTAAGCACTGCCCTCTGTCCTACTTCAGCTGAGGTAGGTCCCTCTTCAGTCTCCAGTCCTGATATGAAAAGCATCTCTCCTGTGGACTCAGGTCATGGAGACTCTATACCAATTTTTTTCTGATATTATTCTCTTTCCTTTCATCCCTTCCACAGATACACATGCAGCATCTATTATTTGTCAGGTTCTGGCAGTTCAGTAGGTACAAGATAGTCCCTGACTCAAATTCAGGATATAGACAAATACAACCAAGAGAACACACAAATGAAATAATAACAAACTCTGTTGTGCTCTGTTGGAAATTGAAGTGATAAGGTAGACAGTAATTGCCACGGTGAGACCTGTGATAGAGGGAAGAACTTCTAGATACTGTCATTAAAGAGGATTTCACTGAGGTCAACTTTGCAAAAAGCAAAAGCTTATTCAGTGGCCCAGCAGCTGGAGAGAGCTTGGGAAGAGCCATGGAAACTGACAGAAAATCAGTGTGGCTAAACCAGGATGAGGAGGGGTGGAGGATGCAGATGGACAGATTGATTAGTTATTTTAATTGGGACAGTGCCATGATTAGATTGACATTTTAAGAAGTGAAATCTGACTTCTGTCATCTTTAATGTTAAATAAAATTATTATTGCCCTCTTAAATTACAAATGTTTAGCATTTCTTCTCAGGACTTTCCAAGTCCCACTGGGAAAACATCCCTGAACCTTCTGGGGTAGATGCAACTCCACTCTTGGTCCCCGGAGGTAAAACTGCAGCTCCTCCTAACACCAGCAATTGGAACCCTCTCCTAGGAGTTGATGAGGCAAAGTGGAGGAGGAATTAGTACAAAGACCCTGGGGTGGGAAGGATCCTAGTTTGTTTGAGGACTTGAAAGCGGCTGAGAAGTGGGGAAGCTGGATATGTGAGAATGTGAGAAGCAGGTTAGGTCCAGAGACTTCCAAGAGCCTGGTAGATAAGCTTTCATTGAAGATCCCACTGATCTAAATCTGAAGAACGGTGGGACATAGGCTTTGGGCAGGGGATGCCTGTGACTATATCTGCGTTTTGAAAGCTTCCACTGTCTGTGTGTGAAGATTGGATTGGAAGGAGGAAGAGTGATGGGCTGAAGGCGACTACCATCACCTACGAGAGACGTGATGCGGGTCCACACTGGGGTGTTGTAATGGTACAGAGAGAAGTGGAAGGCTTCAAGATGCATTCAGGAGGCAAAATTAACAGGTGATGGAGTGTCCAATCTCGGGCTTCGTGGTTATGGGTGAGTGGGGACTTCGAGCTCTAGATCAAGGGCGTCGGCCGGGTTCCCGCGCCTCTGAGCAGTGGGCGTGGCCCGCCCGAGCCGTCGCCACGGTGATCGGGTTGGGCGGGGCGGCTGGGGCGCTGCGTCACTTGGTGGTGGCGAGGGTGCGTGTGTGTGGGGGGCGGGGGATACGCTAGGCGCGTCCCGAGGGTCACGTGGTGCGCAGCACGCAGAGTCCTTCTGTCGGTTGGTCCTGAAGCGGCGCAGCCGGAGCGGGGCTGTGAGGTGAGCTCGCGGTGAGGCGCGGCGAGGTGAAGCTGGCTGGTCGAAGCCGGGTCCGGGGAGGCCCGTGCCGGCGCGTGTCGTGCGGGCGGGGACGGTGACGGACGCCACCGCGGCTCCGGTCCCCTGCCCGGCCCTGCTCCCCGCCTGGCCCGTCTCGCCCAGCCCGGAGGGAGGCCCGGGGACCGCTGCTGAGAGCGTGGCGGGCGTGCGAGCAGCGCCCAATCCCCAGGGCTCCGGACGGGAGTGACGGCGGTGTGGGCCAATCAGTGCCGGCCGAGGGGGCTGGGCCGCGGGGTGCGGGCCCGGGGCGCGGAGCGGGCCGTGTTGGGGGTGGGGGGCGGGTAAGCGCTAGGGCTAGAGCCTGAGCTTTGTGGCCCCCGAGATCGCCTTCACCAGCCCTTCGTGTTGCCTTGTTATTTAAGATCGCGTGTTTTTAAAAAGATTACTCTTTTATCCTATTCTGGGGAGCACACCCCTTTTCTCAAGCCCCCGACTATGGGAGTGTCCCCTTTCTCTAGTTTTGAAAATGTGGGTGGGGCACCCCCTTTCTTAAGCTCCAGCCTTGGGGTTTTATCTCAATTTCCAAAGCCCCCTCAAACTGAGGATGTACCCCCTTCCCAGGCCCCCCAAACAGGGAGGACACTTCCTTTTTCGAGGCTTCAATCTGAGTAAACACTCCCTTCTTAAATTTGGAGCTTCGGCCTGTTGACGAGTCTGTCAAGTCAGGGGTCCAATAACCAAAGTTTTGGGGTACTTATTTCCACGAATCCAGGGAAGACTCTTCTTTTCCAGGCCCCAAATCAGGCAACCTGCTTTCTAGAATTTCTTAAATTTAGGGGCCACTTCTTTTCCCCAGCCCTTCAAATCTGTGGTGCACCTCATTTCCAGAGACTACCGAAAATGAGATGCAAATCCTAAAGTTTAAGGTTACATATTTTCAATTACACAAATAAGGGAATTCGCTTATTCCAGCCCCTGTTCTTGGGTTTGCGCCCTTTTTCATGAGTTCCCCAAATAGAACTATCTTACTTCCTGGGGGAGACTCATTTCCATATCTTGAGTGCATTTGTTTCTTGTGTCCCCCAAATGTACAGGATGTACCCCTTTTGGGTACACGATTTGCAGGGTGCAGACCTTTCCTGATACTTTTTAAATCTGGGAGGGTACGTTTCTTTTCTGAGTCCTCTCCTTCCCAGGCGATGGTCCATGGTTTTTGAGCTTTTCTGCCATCGAAGACATTTTCCTTCCTCACTTTCCTTCCGTTTTTGGAACCCCAATCCCCTCTTGGTCCTCTCCCTTTCTGGTCAGTGCACCCATTTCCCCTTCCTTTGATGAATGAGTGTTTTTAGGGTAGCACTTTCTCTGCTTCTGTGGCCTTCTTTTTCTAAGCACACTTTCTATAGTCCGCACCTTCTGAAATCCCCTTCCCCAAGGGGAGGATTCCCCCTCCAAAAGGGGTGCCTGCATGTTTTCTTTCCTGTGTCTACTGTATCTTTCTGCTTTCTGCTAACTGGAACTCTTTTTCTCTTGACTTGCCCTGTCGCCAGGGATTTTTCTGGTTTCTAACTCTTTGGACACTGCTCTGCTTAGCGGTGGCTGTACAGATTTTCCCTTTCTTCCGCTAGCGCTGGAAATGGCCTCAAGTCAAGGACTGCCTGATGTCCCAAGTGCTGGATTTAAATTGGAAAGGAATCTCCTCCCATATCTTTGGTTATTCACAGGACTGTTAATCCTCCTGGTGGTTTGCTTCCTGTGACATTCTGGTTAGATGAATATTGTTTTCTCCTTTGCTTTATTTTCCTGTATTGGGAGGGGGGAACCCTCAGGACATTCTTCTAGTCTTGCTTTCAGCTCAAAAGCTTCCTCCTTATATTGGCTTCTTTCCTTTTATCAAGAAAAAGAGGTCATTTGGAGGAATCTCCTAGTCATTCTTTTTGTTCTTGTCCCTGGGGTGCAGTAGGGGGATGGATCCTTATCTCTCCCCATCATCCTCTCCTCCACCAAGCCTTGCTCCCAACCCCCCACCTTAAAATCTACAAATATTTTGGATTTCTTGTCTCTTAAGAATCTCTCAGTAGGTTCTTTCTTTTGTATTTCTCTCTGTCTTTCTAGATCTTACTCAGGGCTTCTCAGCCTAAACCCCTTAACCAGATTAATTTCTCCACAGCTGGAATTCCAAGTGCTTATGGGATAATGACACCTCTGACCTTTCTCCCTTTTGAGAAGTGCTTGAGTGTGCAGCTGTATGAGGCCGCAGTGGGGGAGAGAGTTTGGGCCTGAGAAGCTACCCTGGCAGGACAAGGCAGGAAAAGACTGCATTTTTAGGACCACGTCCTTCTGAATCTCATTTGGAGATTGGACGTTTGCCAAGCACCTGCTTCTTAAGGATGCTGGGGGGATTTACTGATTGATACTCCCAGGAACCTGTAGGAATTAATGGGGCTTGTGGAGAAGCGTTTGAACTGTGTTGGAACTTGAATAAAATTAATCATTATTGTATTTTCAGAACAACTAAGCAGTTTTATATTATATTTCATGTTCATGAAAGCCCTAGAGCTAAGTTGTGCTATTTCAGGATGTGAAATAGATCATATTTGATCATTTGGTTATTAGTAAGTGCCAGATTCATTAAAAAACATTGGGGGTCTGTCTGAGTGAGCAGTACCTAATAAACTATGGTATACAGAAAGTGAACAGGTACTTTGTCTCTTTATTTGCCTGTTTGGTATTTATCTGTATACTGCTAAGTACAGTGCACCCAAAGTATGCTACACCACTGCTTCTCAAACTTGCATGTGCTAATAAATCACCTGGGGTTGTGGAGGTGGGCCCGTCTTGCTAAAATGCTGATTCTAATCCAGTAGGTTTAGGGTGGGGGTTGAGTATCTGCATTTCTAGTTCCCAGCTGATGGTAATGTTATTGAATTACATTTTGAATAGTGAGGTTCTATATACAAAGCCAAAGAGACCGCTGTGAAAATAGGAAGGTGGTGGTTAGCCTTATGCTGGAGTATTATGTTCCATTTTCTCTTTATCCAGACACATGTCCCTTAAAGTTTGCACAAGGCACGATCCCCTTCTGAGGACTATTATACTGAAATACAGTTATTCTACCTTTTAGCTTTTAAAACCATGGCTAAAACTTCTCCAGGAATTTGATTTTTATGTGTTTTGTCAAATTTATTTATTATTATTATTTTTTGTCTACCTTTTCCCAAAGCCTGAGCGTTCCCCTTCAAGTTCCATGATAGCTCACTTAATGGCTGTAGGCATTGTGCTCCCCTTTGTACATGAATTAAATCTCATTCTTCAATTCTGAGATGTCACGGTAGTTTCTAGCTTTTTACTACTATAAACAACACTTTCTGCACAAACACGTGTAGCCCAACCACGATTATCTTCCCAAGTTAAATTCATAGATGTAACTGCTAAGTCAGATTACATGCTTATGTTTAAGGCTTTTTTTTTTTTTTTTAAAGATGTTTAAGGCTTTTAACGAATACAGCCAAAGTGACCTGCGCAAAGGATGCACTGGTTTATATACCCACTAACAATGTCTGACAGTGCTCTTTTTGAAAACAAGGCATGAAACGCTGCTCAATTTTGTTTTCTATTTCCCCTGAAAATTTATTGTTTGTTAAACTTAAAAAAAATTTTGTTGAATTTATTGGGGTGACATTGGTAACAATATTACATAGGTTTCAGTTGTACATTTCTGTGATACATATCTGTGTATTGTATTGTGTGCTCGCTACCCCAAGTCAAGTCTCCTTCCGTCACCGTTTATATTTTGTCAAATTTAAATGTTGAAATATAGATTTTTTTTGCTTAAATGTGAACATAGTTCTCGACATAGAATCATTATATCATGCTTTATAGTTGATATAATAATCAGCCAGCCTGTCTGTCTGGTTCTTCACCTGTCATCCTACCACGGTGGGGAGTCTGAGATACCCCAAGTAAGCAGAGTCACAGGTGTTTGAATTTTCAGGGAATCCTTGGTTTTCTAGGTTCTGGAAATGGGTCTCGGAAAGGCAGTGCTTGGACCTTGAATGGAAGCTGCTGGTTTATCTGTTGGGGAGCTTCACAATAGTGCATGCTGGTGGGAAGATGACCTCCTTTGATGGGGATTATGCCTTATGATGTTCTCTCTCATTTTGTACTCACATCTCTAGTCTATTTCTAAGACTTAGTGGGTTTTTCCTTTCTAAATGTCTTAGGTCACCTGTACCTATTTCCCTGGCTGTCAACTGTCATGGCTTTTTCCCAATATGATCCTATTCTGGGCTTTAATCAGGACAAACCTGAATGACTAGACTATTTTGTGTCCTGGTTCCCTGCCCCCCCGCCCAACACTTCTCACATGAATGTCAGATCCTCTTCAGTCACGGGTTTGATCTGGATTTGGCCATAGTCCCAGCTGTTCACTCACTGTGAGACCCCAGACAAGTTACTTATTGCTGCTGGGCCTCATTGTCCCCATCTGTAAAGTGAGGGGCTGATTATCTCCAAGGTCTACCCTGCTTTGTGCCTTCCTCAGTACCTTGCTTAGAAACCCAGTGTCTGGGAGCTTGTTATAGCAGATCCAATTTCTTCACGTGCTCTGCTGGGCAGGCTGCCAGTCATTCTCTTGTCCAAGTCACTTCTGCCACTGCCTCTGTTCTAGCCAGGGCAGCCAGCTTGTCCTTACACCCAGCTTTAGCGTTCTTCTGCCTCCATGCCCTCTTCCAGCTCCATGCTTTATTTCATTCAAAACTGCCTAAACTTCTCAAAGAAGTCTTGAATTCTCTATTCAATGTTTGCTACTTCCCTGAATCGCTAAGAGGGAGTCTGTAGTTTACGTACAACATGTACATGTTTATTTCTAAGTTCTTTTGTCTGGTGTATATTTTATTTTTTATTTATTGATTTTATTTTATTTTTTATATTTTATTTATTTTTTTTTTGAGAGAAGAAGGGAGAGAGAAAGAGAGGGAGAGAAACATTGATGTGTGAGAGATACATCCATCAGTTGCCTCTCATACACTCCCAACTGGGGACCTGGCCCACAGCCCAGGCACGTATCCTGACTGGGAATTGAACTGGTGACCTTTTGATTCACAGGCTGGCTCTCAGTCCACTGCGCCACACCAGCCAGGGCTTTATTTATTGATTTTAGATAGACAGACATACAGACATACATTGACTTGTTGTTCCACTTATTTATGAGTTCATTGGTTGCTTCTTGTATATGCCCTGACCGAGGATCATACCTGCAACCTTGGTGTATTGGGATGACACTCTAATCAACTGAGCTACCCGGCCAGGGCCTGATGTATATTTAAAAAATGTTTTCTTCTCCTCCCCACCTCAGCTTTCTTTTTTGCTTTGAATTAACAGTGTAGGTAGAATGAAATTTAAAAGTGAAGCAGGTAGTTTGCCTTTGGTCAGAGTTTGGGGGAAATAAGATGTAATGCTTTTAGCGCTCTTCTCCCAAGGTTTCCCATATCTGTGGGGAATCAGCCACCTGGTATTTCTCCCTGGATTTTAAAGGTGCTTAGCCGCAGCCAGTGGGGCTCATAGTTGGCACGTCATCCTGTAAACTGAAAGGTTGTGGGTTCAGTTCAGGTCAGGGTGCATGTGAGAGGCAACTGATTGATATTTCTCACATCAATGTTTCTCTCCCTTTCTTCCTCCCTTCCCCTCCCTCTAAAACCAATAAGACTACCCTCAGCTGGGGATTTAAAAAATGCATTAAAGGAGCTTAAATTCCCTATCTGAAATCTGAAAGTGTATCCCGAGTGCTAATAATACCTTTTAAAAATTACTTCCAAGTGCACTTCATCCTAGAACTCTCAGCCACAAAACTCCAGAAAAGAAATGACTAAGGACGACGATAAGAAATCTAGATTTCAAATAACTTTATCAATGAGTAAAACTGACAAGTATTTGAGAACACCTCAAAGGCAGTTGCCTACACTGCCTGGAGGTCAGGGCTCAAAGCTATCTCTATATAACCTCCTAACCTCCCTTCCTCATCTTTCTAGGAAGTAACTGGGTGGGGGGAATGGCGTTTTTCTTGATAAGCATTTTTTAAAAATCCAAACCAAAATGTATCTTTAGAGTCTCCTTGGTTAGGTTAGATTGTAAACTTGGGAAGAAAAAGGGAGGGTGTTGTTTGTCCCTGTTCATCTGGCTCAGCAACTGCCCTTTCAGATTGTTGACTGACTAACCTTGAGGTAATCTATTGAGAATTGAAACCCTGATTTGTAATGATGCCGGGACAACTTTGCTAGATCTTGGGCTAGGTATTGAGCTGTCCTTTGCTTTCTTTGGCCAAATAATGAAGCAATGAATTTGCAGAAATCCCGTAAAATTTTAGGAGCCTGGTATGAGTCACCAAACATAAACAGTTGTATGAAAGAGGGAGGTGGTGCTTGCCTGAATCAGTGGACTTTGGGGAAGGGGGTGGGGACTGGGAGAAGGACTTAAAATGATGATTTTATTTGATGAGAGCTTATCCCATGTCAGGAACTTAATCCTAGGATTTAAAAGGCTGACTCCCAGGCATCTGAGATGAATATTGGGGTTCTCTTTGTCCTAGTAGAAACCTGATTTTCAAGAGGTTTCTTTCCTGCATGGAAAAGGTACATGGTTAGGTGGATTGACATGCTTTCCTTGCTTTTACAGGTGCACAGACAGGTGTTGGGATTTCTAGGTTTTGGAAACCTGGTTTGGAAATGTGGACATTTTACAGTAATGATAACTATAGCAAGCATATTTTGGAGTACTCTGTTGGATTTAAGTGAATCTTTGTAACATCTATTATCTTAATCTAATAGATGAGGAAAGGGAGAATTAGTAAGTTGCCCAAGGTTATTTGGCTAATTAAAGTCCAGGTTTCTTGGCCTGTAATCCTGGTTCTCTTACATCTTCCTCCCAACAGCTGCTTTACTCCCCTGTCATCCCCACTCCCAGTTTGAATAAGTCACTTTAATCACAGTTGCAAACAAGTAGCATCCTGGAACCCAGGACTGAGGCACTGCTGAGAGAAGGGGTGGCCTTCCCTCCCCCCCCAACCCCACCCCAGACTCCATTCCTGACCATGCAAACATCCCTTAATTGTAGAAGCTCAACTCTCTTAGCTCAGGCTGCCTTTCTCTCTTTCTTGAAGCTCTTGAGCACAGAGGGTTTGGGCTGCTTGATTGCCCCATGCAGTGGGAATGCTGTCCAGTGTGCTTTGATAAGTAAGACGTTGGAGATGCTGTGACCTATGTGAGAATTATACATCTGCAATCCAGAGAGGCAAGGTAGTTAAAGAGGCCACCTTTCATGCCCAGGCTGCATGGCATTTGGTGGTAGGAACCAGGATTTGGAGACAGAATGCTTGAGTTTGAGATCCAGCATTTGTAACTTGTAACTTGGGCATGTGGCTTAAACCCTTTGGGCCTCTCACTGTGGCACGGGTTTTGGAGACAGACGTCTAGCATGGCAAGTTACTTAACCTGTCTGGACCTCTGTTTCCACACTCAAGTGTCGTCATAACTGCCTTCCATTGATCATGGGAAATGTCAGTAAATGTTACCTTTTTCCTACATTTCCAAATCTGTAAATGGCAATAAGAAAACCTAATTCATAAAGTTAGCAAAACTTGGTGAACTATGAAGAGCTGAGTATATGTTACCATTTTTTTTGTTTTATTTCTCTCACAAAGTGTTTGTAAAATCCCCTCATGGACCTTGTTTGTAGTTTCTCTTTTTAAAAAAAAAAAAAAATTATTTATTTTTTTTTTAGGGAAGGGAAGGAAGGGAGAAAGAGAGGGAGAGAAACATCAATGTGTGGTTGCCTCTCACGAGACCCCTAACTGGGGACCTGGCCCACAACCCAGGCATGTGCCCTAGACTGAGAATCGAACCAGCGACCCTTTGGTTCACAGACCGGCACTCAATCCACTGAGCCATACCAGCCAGGGCTGTAGTTTCTATTTTATGCTTACTACATCAATAGTATCTGTAAGAGAAAGACACTTAAATGTTTTCCCTCATTTTCACACTTAAGAACAGAACAGTACTCCCTTAATATCATTAGTGTTTAGATATCCCGAGGGCCTTCTTTTTAAAAGCATTGTAAGTATAGTGGGTTTTGGAGGAGGTGCTGCTTTTCAAATTCCAGCTCTTCTAATGAGCTGGTGACCAAGGGCAAGATATTTGCTCTGAGCCTCCTTTCCCTCTCCTCTGTAAAATGGGATCATACTGCCAACTTCTCTGTATTATTGGGAATGAGATATTTGCCAAGGATTTAGCCTGTGGTGAAGACTCAGTAAGTGTTAGCCATTTCCTGGTATTGATAATAAAGGCCAGGAATAAAAGTTAGTATCTAAGAATAAGGTAATAAATTCATTGACTATTAAATAACTTATCTTTAAAACTCCAAGCATAGTGAAAGGGTTGTAATTCAGGAAAACGTCTTTGGAGGCCCGATGAAGTAATGACTCCAACTCCAAATTGTTTTCCTTTGTAATATAGTGATACTTCAAAGAATCCTGTAAGCTTAGTCAGGTATATTTAAAAAAAGACTCCCTTGCCTGAAAGGAACCCACACAAACCCACTCCAGAGCTACTGACATTTATAGACTGGGACCTCCTTGTGAATTTCTTCAGCCCCATGGGTAAAGTTGTGATCTGACTTCAGGTTGCTCATTTTTTGTGCTTTGCTTTCCTCTCCCTGACCCCAATTAGTCATAACAGTTCCTACATTTGCCTGCAGATAGCATTTTCAAAGAGTTTTTAAGTAATTATCTCCTTGAATCCCTATATCTCTACAGAGTGGTGATATTGGTCTCTTTCCTGTTTTTATTTCCATTTTGCCGATGGGGAAGCTGAGGGTTATCTTTAACAAGCATCTGACTACCATGTAAGGGTACTGCTTGTTAGATGCCAGGGGTGCCTATGAGGAGTTAAACGCCTAGGGAGAAATTGGTTCAGAAAGAGGCAACTTCAGTGTAGAGTGCTGAGTGCTGTGGCCCAGAGGACAGGCCAGGCTGCCATGGGACAATGTTGAAGTGAGCCCCTGGCCTAGTAAGCTCTTCAGGGAGGTGCTATGGTTGAGCCCAGTCCTGAAGAACCAGGCAGAGGCAGCTGCTTGTTTGAGTAAAGGTCTGGAGGTTGAAACTCCAAGGAGTCTAGGTGTGTGGGCTGCAAGAATAATAATAACCTTGAGAGCTTATTGTGTGCCAGGCTCTGTGCTAGGTAATTTTTATCTTCCCAACATTTGTATGACGGTGCTGGTACTATCCTCTTCTTCTACAGATGAGGCCTAGGCTCAGGGAGGACATGACTTGTGCAAGGTTATCTGGAAATGGTGGAGCCAGGATCCACACGAGTCTCACCCCAGAGTTCTGGCTTATAACCACTATGTGCCACTGCCCCTGTGTTGGGCTTGCCTGCTTCCCTCCTTTTAGGCTCCCATCGAGTCTGGTTTGGTCGTAAGGGCTAGCTCACTCGCAGTCTTGATGCTACACACTGAGTAGCTTAGACTCACTTCTGTAGGGAAACTGATGAACTGCTTTTATTTAAATTGAGATACCGTTGACATGTAACCTGAACTGTTTTGCTTATTTTATTTTTATTTTCAAATATATACATGGTATTTTACTAGACCATCTGCAATAAATTTTAGTTGAAATTGACCAAAGAAGTAACCTGAACTATTTATTTTATTTCTTTAAATTATATTTTATTGATTATGGTGTTAGAGTTGTCCCAGTTTTTCCCTCTCTGCCTCCTTCCACCCAGCACCCCCTCTCCTCCGATCCCTCAGGCAGTCCCCACACCATTGTAACCTGAGCTGCTTTAAACACAGGTGTGTTACGATCAGATCTGTGTTTCAGAAATACCTCTGTAGTGGCAGTGAGGAGGATTAGCAACAGTGCAGTAGCTGACTGGAGTCAGACCACCTGGGTTTAACTCCTTGCCCCAGTACTTGCTAGCCTTGTCATTGAAGCAGTTTATTTCTGAACCTTAGCTTTCTTCATCTGTAAAATAGGAATAGTAATAATCCTCATTATGAACCTGTGAGGTAAGACTCTAAATGAGATGATGTCTATATCAGTACTTAGAATAGTGTTTGTCATAAAATAGGCAGTCAGATGTCAGTTTACAAGAGTATTGATCTGGGGAGGGTGTGGCTGAAGGCTTTGAGCTCCATCATCAACTTGCAGTAATTGGATTAGAACTGATTGAGGGGGTGTGGGTCTGAACTGGCAACCACCCCGAAATGGGAGAGACCTAGAAGTAGGTGTTACAAAATGGTGTCAGAGAGTGGGAAGCAAGGGCGATGCCCACTTTTCTAGCTTGACACGTCGGCCGATCTTGGGGCCCTAAACTGTGATGGGGAGGAAAGAAGGAACTGGTGAGGGTGAGACGATTAGCTAAGTGAAGTTGAGTAATGTGCCAAAGGTCATTCAGCAGATAAATTCTGGAGCCAAGCCTGGACACTAGGCCCTTTCCGCTGCTTCTGGAATTTGCACTGATTTAACCGACTCATTCTTAGTACTTTGAAATGGGTAAACTCAATGTGTGTTTGCTGTCTGTCTGATTTTTTTCTTTTTTTTTTGGTCTGTCTGAATTTTAATTGTGGAAGGAAAAGCTAGATTCTTGGAGAAAGCATTTCAAGGATCTGGGAAGTGGGTAAGGAAATTTTTTGGCCTATTTCTTTCCTCCCCTCCTTTTTCCCTGACTCTCCCCTCCCATTGCTTCCTTCCATAGCCCCTCACGTAAGAGAAACTAATTCATTTCTTTTTTTTAATTTTCAGAGAGAGGGGAAGGGAGAGAGAAAGAGAGAGAAACATTGGTCAGTTGCCTCTCGCACACCCCTAAATGGGGACCTGGCCCTTAACCCAGGCATATGCCCTGACGGGGAATTAACCTGTAGACCTTTCCCTTGGCACTCACTGCACTGAGCCACACCAGCCAGGGTTTTGTTGTTGTTGTTTTTAAATTGGTTTTAGAGAGAGAGAGAAGAGGAGAGAGAGGGAAACATTTTTTTGTTGTTCCACTTATTTATGCATTCATTGGTTGACTCTTGTGTGTGTGCTGACTAGGGATTGAACCTGCAATGTTGTTGTATCTGGACGATGCTACCCATCCAGGGCTAGAGCCCTTTCTAACAGCCTTATCAAAATCCTCCCACGTCACTGATTCACATTATTTTGGTGGTTTTTTTTCCAACAGTACTTATCTTGCCAGAAATTATTGTCTTTGTGTATGTGTTTGTCTAGTATTTTGCCTGCCTTCCCCACTAGAGAACAGAGTTGGGGTTGTCTCGTCTTTCCTGTCTCTATCTCCAGCACATAGCAGTCACTCAATAACTGTTGAAGGAAGGAGGCATGTCTTTTTAAAATATTTTTTTAAATTGTTTTTTGATTTTTAGAGAGTAAGGGAGGAAAGGGGAGAGAGAGAGAGAGACATTGATTTGTTGTTCCATTTATTTATGCATTCATTGGTTGCTGCTTGTATGTGCCCTGACCCCGGGATCAAACTCTCAACTGTGACATATTGGGGCGATGCTCTCATCATCTGAGCTACCCGGCCAGGGCTAAGCATGTCTTTTACTTGAAGTGCCATTTAATTGAAAGGGGGTGGCATTAAGTGGAAAAGACACCATCACCCTTTAATGGAGGTTGAATGCAAGCCTGGTAGTAAGCAGTATTAGATTATCCCAAAGCCTGTTCTGTGTTTCTGGTGATTGATACTCTTTCCTGAGTGTCTCAAAGCTGACTAGTTGAAATATCTTGTTTCATACATCTATCTCTTTAATTCTTTATTGTTTTGAGCCCTCAGTCCCTTCTCCCCAGAGCACAATGGGGTTGTTGAGGGCAGGACCTATAGTTACCATGGCTACAGCACTCTTTCACTTCTCTGCAAATAAAACCTAGAGTCCTTATCAGTACATCATTGACTCTAAATGTATTATGAGTTCTGAAAATTCTGATGCCATATGGGGCTTTACAGATTTTTTTCTCAACTAATCCTTATAATAGGGGCCACTAATCCTCATTTGATGAGTTAGGAGAGAGAACTCAAAGGTGTCTCTCATAAACAAACGTGGTAGTGGTTAAGAATCTGGAGCCACAGGGCTTAAATTCAAATCCTGACTCAGCGCCTTACTATTCAGTATATGGGCGTCCTAGGGTGTCCCTAATTTTTCTCTTTTCCTCTGTTTATGAGGATTAATAATGGTACTTACCTCTGTGGTTGCTTTAAGGATTACATGACTTACTATATGAAGAGTTAGCTGTTATTACCGTTATAAATGTTTTCTATGTAGGTCTTGTTAGTCTGCATAAGGGTATTTTATGTCTGCTCCCCTTTTGTAAGGTTATTTCACATCCTCACCATTTAGCAGCGTTCTTTATTTCATTACTTGGGCATCTGTTGAGCATCATTCTTCACCCTAATACTAGGTTTTTCTGAAATATTTTCTTGTTCTTAAACATGTGAACTATATGTAGTTTCCCCAGAATTGTATGTAAAGAGCCATTGCTTTATCCTCATTTTCAGGAATGATTTATTTTTATCCAGGGCTGTATTCTGCAGATGAAAAATTACTGAATCCAAGTGTATAAGCAGTTTTACAGCTTGTTCCTTGCTTCCAGATTGAGGTATAAAATGGTGGCTATAGTCAGGGCCCCAGGCAGTTGTTCAGGCGTCTGGTTTCTCCACAGCTGGGCCCTCTTAGCCTTTTTTAGGTTTTGTCCTTTCTAAAAAATTGAACATTTCTACTTGTTACATAATGATATGATAATTCTAACACAAAATTTTAAAAGCATCCGATTGCTAAATTTTTCTCAAATTATGTTTATATGTAATGGCATGAATATAAGCATAGCAACAACTTCTTTGGTGTAGGGTAAAGAGGAAGGGCCTTTGACAAGTGGTTTGTCTGCTTCTGGGAAAATCCTGTCAACTATGCTAAGAGAAATGTCTCTTTTCTTGGGGGACCTTGAAAGCTGCTAGCTCCTCTGTACCTCAGTTTCTTTTCTGTACGCATCGCATTTAGTTTTAATATATCATTTGGTGGTTGTAAAGATCCAATAAGATAGTATAAGAATGACAGGGTTTTGTATATTTAAAAAATGCTTTTAAAAAATAAAAAATAGCCCTGGCTGGTATGGCTCAGTGGATTGAGTGCTGGCCTTCGAACCAAAAGGTCACTGGTTCCATTCCCAGTCAGGGCACATGCCTGGGTTGCCGGCCAGGTCCTCAGTTGGGGATGTGCAAGGCCCAATCTCCTGAGCCACACCAGCCAGAGCCATGGAAGTTCGTTCTTAGGTTAGAAAATTATAACAATACAGAAAAGTAAAATATGAAGTCAAATTTCCATGCTCTATTCCTCTCATTTAAAGCAACTACTTAAAACAGTTTCTTAATTTCTTCCAAGAAATAATTTTATGTATCTGCTATAGTGGATCTGTCCATATTTATGTCTATTTGTTTACATTAAAGGGATAATACCATACACAGGCCTCTACACCATGCCTTTTTTACTTGCCTGTATATTTCACAGATGACTTCATAGCATATCAGCATCTACAGATTGCCATTATTCCTTTTGATAGCCGTACAACATTGTATTATCTTGATGAATGAACCATAATTCATGTAACTAGGCCTCTTGACGCACATTTTAGCTGCAGAAATTGGAAAGCTGGTTTGATATCCTTACAGGTAATTTGGCAGAATCTGGGGAATGTATCTTTAGGATAAGTTACTGGCGGTGGGACTGCTGCTAGGTTTCAGGTATGTGCATTTTTGTAGACAGCGCCAAGGTGCTTTTAGAAAAGCTTTTCCAATTCGTGTTCCTACTGACAGAATGTAAGCAGCCTCTTTTCTCCTCATCCCTGTGAACAGTGGGTGTCCTCCCTATCTGAGTTTTGCAATCTGAGAAGTGAAAAATTGTTTTTTTGAATTACATTTTCTTAATTTAGGGTGAGGTTATGTGGATATAATATTACATATTTATTAGACCTTCATACTGTTCCCCCCTTATACTCTGCTAGTTCTCATCCCCCCTATAATCTGCCAGTTCTTACACTTTTCCCATTTTTAATTATTTTTTTAATCCTCACCTGAGGATATTTTTTATTACTATTTATCTCAGAGAGAGAGAGGGAGAGAGAGAGGAGAAGGGGCAGGGGAGGGGGGGAGGAGAGAAACATTGATGTGAGAGAAACACTGATTGGTCACCTCCCATATGTGCCCCGGCTGGAGATCGAACTTGCAACCTAGGTATGTGCCCTGACTGGGAATCGAACCTGCAGCTTTTTTGGTGTATAGGACGATGTTCCAACCAACTGAGCTACCAGGCCAGGCACACTTTGCCCAGTTTTTTCCCCCTCTTGAGATTTATTTATTTATTTTCAGAGAGCAGAAGGGAGGGAGACAGAGAGGGAGAGAAACATTGGTATGTGGGAGAAACATTGATTGGTTGCCTCTTGCATGCCCCTAACTGGGGACTGAACCCACAGCCCAGGCATGTGTCCTGACTGGGAATTGAACTAGAGACCTTTTGGTTCATAGGCCGGCCGTCAGTCTGTGGAGCCACACCAGCCAGGGCACACTTTGCCCATTTTTAAGTGAGTTTGACCTTTTTGTTCTTGGTTTGTATGCACTCTTTGTTAATAAAGTAAGGTAGCTCTTTGTTATATGTGTTGCAGTTATTCTAGTTTGTTGTTTGTGAAAGTGCCCTTTAAACTATATTTCATAGTGTACATTTAAAATTTTCATTACTATTATTGGTACAGGGGCATTGACTGTGAAGACTGTATTTAAGGAAATAAACTAGGCTCTCTGTCTTCTGTGTGGGAACAGTGGGCGCCTATTCTAGGGAAATTTGAATGTAAAGGAGTAATTTGAAATCTTGCCAAGGTCTTTAAAGTGGAATCTTGTATAAATACAGATGGCATCACATTTTCTTCTCTTGGTTTTCCTCAGTGTCCTATTGAACATACTTCCTTTTCCTATTCTGGAAGCTGGAGATTTTTGAAAGAAAAGCTAAGGCCCTGAAGAATGGATAAGTTAAAAGCTATAGAATCTTAGCCTTCTTGTATCTTGAGAAAAGTTTGTGTTTAAAACTAAATGTGAGAAGTAAAAGTGTACTTCTTGTGTAATTAAAAAAATTTGTTTCTGTCTTGAACTCTTTCTCAGTAGAAGGTGTCAAATTAAATTGAGACTTTGAGATAATTTTCCAGGTGTCCCTCCCCTGGCCCTTTTATAGAGCTTGTCCATCTCTTCTCAGTGTCTGTGTTTGTCTTCCTGGGTGGACTGAAGTGAGGACTGAGTTGGATTTTTAAAAAAAATATTTTATTTATTTAGTTTTGGAGAGGAGGTAGGAAGAAAGAGGGGGAGAGAAACATCAATGTGCGAGAGATACTTTGATTGTTGCCTCTCACATGCCCCCAACTGGGGATCTGGCCGACAACCCAACATGTGCCCCGACTGGCAAATGAATCGGCAACCTTTTGGTCCACAGGCTGGTACTCAGCCCACTGAGCCACACCAGGCAGGGCTGAGTTGGATTTCTTATTTCTAGTTTCAAGCACAATGACATACTAAGAGTACTCACTAATTGTTCGTTCAATAAATTAATGTGAAATTCTAAAACAAACTCTGCCACCTCCAGAGGAGTGGAGGGAAGATTGAGGATGGGACCTGAAAGCCAGATTAGTCCTTAGTCTTGTTCTCAAAAATACTGGAGAGTAAAACTTCAAACAAATTGGTCAGTTAAAGTCAGGCAGGTTTTAGTACTATAAGGAAGACCTTCTGACCATCTAGGCTCCACAGGAATTGTTTTCCTTGAGCCATTGGGAATAATTTGCTCATTTTTATTCATTCACTGCCTTGCTCCCACACTCTTGTATTTTAATTGACAGTCTCCTGGGGTACTTGGGGCAGGGGAGTTGTGTGATAAAAGTATTAATTCAGAAATCAAGCAGACCTGGGCTTTTGTCCTGGGCCTGACACTTAGCACCTGAACCTTAGCCAAATAACTTTAAGCCTGATTTTGTGATAATAGAGTTATTAATGTCTACTAACTATAGAGGCCTTATTTTGGACTAGCTCTGTGCTCCTTAAATGGATTATCTCATTAACCCTCTCACTGCACTGCCTGCAGATAGGTACCATCCCTGTTTCACTGGCAGTTCAGTGAGTGTTCGGTGCCACTCTGCCTTTTTTCTTGCTTGGCATCACATTTTCATATAATCTGGGAGCCAAACTATTAATCTGAATATTACTTGGTATGCATAAGGTCGGAGATGAAAAGATAACTTGATGTGATATTTCAGGCAAGCCAAAATGAGGGCTTCTACTGATCAGTTTACTTATATCAGATTTGCTATCTTATTTTCCCAGAGTGTATTAGGTAAAGCCAGTCAGACTTCTGACTCCCTTTCCTAGGGATCATATGAAACACTCCTGCTTAACAGCTTTTCAGTTTGCTATTGGGTTTCTGCTTCTTTAATTACAACTGTCTACCATTCCTGACTTAGTTTGGTTTGCTTTGTGTGCTCCCCAATATCAGACCTGTGGAATGGGTTGATTAACAGGTAGCTTATCCTTCTTATTACACTTTTTACTCCCCTATGGGAAATTTCTGTTGTGAAAAACTTTATAAATTTAAGAAACTGTTTATGAGGTGTAAAGGACAGTCACCTACAGCCTGTTTTTTTTTCTTCTAGTCTTTTTTATTAATGCACATGAGTTTTAATGTGAGCTCAAATTCGTGTAATTTTGCACTTTGCCTTTTCATGTAATATATTGCAAGCAAATTCCTTTAACGTGTGATGGTATTACACATCAGATTTGAGGGCCCACTCTGTGATTTTTCTGCATTCTTCCATTGCAGAGATTGTCCTTCTGGTATGAGGCAGATTAGGCACTGCAGACTATTGAGATCCAAAGTTTGCTGGGAAAGGATTTAGTTAGGGGTGGCTTGCTGTGTGGAGGTGGCCTGCCCAAATGCCCTGAGAGCTCAAGAGTGGCTCCATCTCCCTCAAAACCATCAGTAGCCCCTAAAGATAGATTTTACTCACTTAGAAAATGACCCCAGTACCCAAAAGCTCGATAAAGAATTACTTAGGAAAATATATTGTGAGAATGGACCTAAGAAGAAGTGGAAAGCATAAATAGATCAAAGAAAGTATAAATCTTGTAGTTTTTTAATAGTCAGGTCTTTATTTAAAAATCCAATCTGCTAACTTAGCATTTCCCATCAACATGGGGAGCAGAAGCCTTCACAGGCGTCAGCCTTGTGCTCAGGTGCTGCTTCCTGGGAGCCTTAGCAGCAGCCACTGCTTTCTGTCCTTTTGCTTAGCCTTTTGGGCTTCCTTGACAGCCCTAATAGCTTGTTCTCTTTGAGCTTTCCTAACTTCAGGTTTCTGATTCTTCTTGGCCACTGTATCAGCAAGACATGCACCAGTGATGGCCCTCTGGAATTTGACTGCACAGCAGGTTCTTTTCTTTTGAACTTCTTCCAACTGTCCCATTTTGTGCCTTCTTCTGTAGAGGGCAGTCCAGTTTGTCTGTCGAGGATTCCTCCTGGAAAGGAATACTGACTCGCATTTTGCATTAAGAAATTAAAGCCATGCCTTGGTTGCTGTGGCTCAGTTGGTTGGGCGTTGTTCCACAAAGTGAAAGGTTGCTGGTTCGATTCCTGGTCAGGGCACATGCCTTGGTTGTGGGTTTGGTACCTGGTTGGGGCATGTACAAGAGGCAGCGGATCAACGTTTCTTACATTGATGTTTCTCTCCTTTTCCTCCCTTCTTTCCCCTATAAATAGATAGATAGATAGATAGATAGATAGATAGATAGATAGATAGATAGACAGATAGATAGGAAAACCTTCCTGTCGTCTCCTGGTGTAGTGCCTCTCATGTCCAGGTAGATCTTGTACCCACTGAAACTGCACAGCTTGACCTTCATGGCTGCGGCTGCTGGAAAGAAGGGAAAATGGTGAAGAGAAGCTAAATAGATCTTTCTTGTCCAGCCTTCTGAAAGTAGGGTCACTGAAACAGTAGAAATCACTGTCTCAGCTTTTGTTTGCTTCCTTTGTAGCCTTAGACATTCAGAGCAGTTACAGCTTGCAATTACTTCATGTATCTGTTCACTGGCTACATTTTTGTCCTCGCCCAATGGAACAGGACGCTTCAGGAGGGCAGGCTTTGTGTCTCTTTTGGTTAAATAGTCTGCAGATGTTTGGTGATCTCTTCAGCAAATGAATACATTTAACCCTGAGAGCAGTTAATTGTTTTCTTGGAGTTTTGAGAGGGTCCCCTTTAAGTATGTCTTTTCTCTTCACAGTTCCAGAGACTAGGAGATGTTGCATAATAGGGAAGGAACCAGTGGAGGGAGGGCACACCTGTGTTAGGATGAGCCCGGGGTGAAAGAGGACCCAGACGGGGTTTTTTTTTCTCCTTCTTAATTAGAAAAAAACTTTTAAATTTATTAGGGTGACATTGGTTAATAGGGTCAAGCAGACAGGGTTTCCTGCAGCTTTGTGTTTTGAATAATGCCTGTTTGTCTGTTATGTGTAGTGAATGATGCTACACTCTGGGCAGACTTTGCATAAGTTTCATAAATATTTAATTGGCTTTTTCAGGAGAATAAAGGCAGCCCCGTTGATGACTGAAAATGACAAAGCATCCACCTAACAGACGAGGAATCAGCTTTGAAGTGGGAGCCCAGTTGGAAGCCCGGGACCGATTAAAAAACTGGTACTTTTACATTTTTCTGTTAAGTCCCTTCAGTAAAGGACTCTTGCCAGCACTAATACAGAGGGGTAGTCTGGGCTTTACTGAGGTGTTGTCCTGCTCCCTGACTCTTGGAAGGTGGAAGGAGACATAAGTCTAGAGCTGTGGTGCAGGGACCCTTGTGTCAGGGGGACCATTCTGTGACCTCTTGTTTATACTCGTTTCCCCTTCCTGCCTCTGCATCTGAAGGAGTTAAGAGAAAAAGAAGCGTAAGTGGCTGCAGGGAAGGGAAGAGTTAATAGTGGCATCTCTTTTGCTTTTGGCTGCCTGTCTGGAAGAGGAGAGGAGAGAAAGAAAGATCAGGGATGGAAGAATGAAGAAAAGGGGTTGGATCAGAACAGCTATTGTGTTGTGAACAACCCCTCGGGGTTTTGGGTATGTTGTATGGTTGAAATTTAATTGTCGGACTGTAGGGGTGATGAGAGCCAGAAGCTGAGGGGTTGTAGTCTTTGTCATTGACTCGTGTCCTCTGGCTGGTAATTTGCTGCTTCAAGCATCAGCTTCACCTCTAAATGTGGGTAATAGTATTGACCTCACAGGGTTTTTTCTGAGAATCAAATTATAGGATATGTGGGGAAAGGCCTTATAAACTATAAAATGATGGTGGTTGTTGAGGACATTCTAGAATTTGGTCATTTGTTAATTCTCAAGGTGAAGGTGGGGGTTTCAGAACTCAAACCTTTCTGAGTTTTTATAAGGAAGAGTATAGCCTTTTGTGGGGTTTATCTCAAAATAGACAGGCTGCTCAGTTTTGGGGATAGCAGAAGAAAAGTCAGGGGAAGAGAAGCAGGGAAATGGCTGGGGCAGAAAATGTCTCTGCTGCCTTTTAGGGTTGGGAGACTCGATAGAAGAGTTAGAGACACTGTGAACACCTGATTGTTTTTAGGCTGTTTGCTTTATCTATAATGATTTCCCCTTTCTGGTTTCCCTCAGTATCTTTTTAAGGCAGCTTTAATAAAGGGAAGGAATTCTTTTTTTTTTTTTTAACTTTATTTTCTGTAAAGCCAATCAACAAGTGTTGGAGGGGGAATGTGTAAAAGTTATTCTTCCATATTCAGGAACAGTAAGCACTTAGTTCTAGAAATCACGAGCTTAAAATAGTTGAATCAAAGGCAGTACCCTGCTACTTTTGTTTTAAAACAACTGTGATGTTATTTCTTAGCAACATTTCTTCCCTAAAAGCCATGATGATATAGAATGCAGTAGCTTACTTGAAAATGCTAGAATCAGAAGGTAAAGAATGCCATATGCCATCCCACTTAACATTTCTTACTATACAGTAGGGGTTTTTCTGATGCTTGATAAACCAAGCATTCATATCAGCATTACATCAACAGAAACATTTCTCATACTTTGGGTTTAAGATCCTTGCCCATCCAGTTCTGATGCTGTGACACCTGAGTCTTTATCATTGTAAATATTTCAGTCATTTGCCCTATCTGCATGATGTTATCCTCAGACATTGAGCAAATGATCCATGGCTCATTTGGGGTTCCAGCTAAAGTCTGATATCTTGGCTGTGTGTTCTCCATGAATAAACGGGAGTTCAGGAGGTCCTGTCTTCTGCATCTTCTGCTGATTGTTCTCCAGTTTTGCATTATGTATCCTCCTGAGGCTGTTCTTTAGGGGAAAGGCTTGAGGAACAGAGAGTGATGGTCTCCTGAGATGAATTCAAGAGACCTCACTGCTGCCAGGAGGAACTGGCTTTGGGGGTTTGCAGTGGAACAGCACATTTAGATTGCTCCGGCCTTGGATCTTTGGCAGACCTTGGAGTGGGGCCCTGGGGCCTTGCCAGAAGCCAGCAGAGCTGACCTAGGGCCACCTCCTGGCAGGTGAGAGACTAGTAGCCCTAGGAATTCTTTTTCGATTTAGGAAAAAACCCTAAAATACAGAAAAAGGAAAAAAGTACAACTAACCATAAAATAATTTGTGTACTTACCACTCAGAATTAATAAATGTTACCATTTTTGTTTTATTTCAATTTTTTAAAAAAGGACATAAAACATTTCTGATAAAATGGAAGTACGTTTAAACCCTTCCCAATTCAGTTCCCCTCCCCATATTCCATACAGGCAGCCAACATCCTGAAGTTGGTTGTGTCCTTTCTGTTCGTGTTTTTACATTTTTACTATATATATGTATCTGTAAATAGTAGAATCTTTTAAGGTGGTTGCAGAAAATTCATGTAAGTGGTATATTGTTTGTTTCTTTTCTGTATCTCATTTTTTAATGATTTATTCATATATATTTTTAAGATTTTATTTATTTTTAGAGAGAGGAGAAAGGAGAGAGAAAGAGAGGGAGAGAAACATGAATGTGTGGTTGCCTCTTGCATGCCCCCAACCTGGGTCCTAACCTGCAACCCAGGCATGTGCCCTGACTGGGAATCATCGAACCACCAGCCTTGAGGTTCGCAGGCCAGAGCTCAATCCACTGAGCCACACCAGCCAGGGTGTGATTTACTCATATTGATATGTAAGATATCCATCCTAATGAGTCTACTGTACAAATATACCATATTTTGTTTAGTCTCCTGTTGATGAATATCTATTTATTTATTTATTTATTTAAAACATGTATTTATTTTTAGAGAGAGAGGAAGGGAGTGAGAAAGGGAAACATCAATGTGTGGCTGCTTCTCATGTGCCCCCTTCTGGGGACCTGGCCTGCAACCCAGGCACATGCCCTGACTGGGAATCAAACTGGCGACCCTTTGGTTCTCAGGCCGGCACTCAATCCACTGAGCTACACTGGCCACGGCCTATTGATGGATATTTAGATTTCAGTTTTTCATTTTATAAAACACAGTGCTACTGTGAACATCTCTGTAAATGTCTCTTCTGTGCACATGTGCCAAGAATATTTTTTGGATAGTGGCTTTCATGTGTTTTTGAACACGACCTATATAGTAAATATATTTTTAAGTCCAGTGTGGTACCTGCCCATATATACATATAAAATGTTTTCTTTTCTTTTTGTTTTTATATACATAATTTTTTCCTTTTTTTATTTTTTCTTTATACACACACACACACACACACACACACATATAAATTTAACTGAAGCAAAAATTTTATGAAAGTCTTTAATGTTATTACATGCATTACATTCTGATTTTTTTTTCTGTGTTGTGTGCATATTTCCTTAACATACACACAAAAGTGGTGGTCAAGAAGTATTAATTTGATTTTATAATCTAATGGGTCATGAGTTGCAGTTTGATAAGCCTACTCCCTTGAATTTGTTAATATAATGTACATATTTTTGGTTTTTCTGGAAACTACCAAGTTGATGTCCCAAGTGCTTCTATTAAACTACATTCCCACCAGTAGTACATAAAATTTCCTTTTTTCCACATCCTTACCAACCCTTGCCTTTGACAGACTTTCTGGTTTTGCCACTCTTTATTGTTTTTGTGAAATTTCCACAATTATTGTAGTAACTTAGGAAACAGGGATTGTCAGTGGATACTAAAATCATCTAAATGGTATGGGAGTAACAGGACATTGACACGTACCAAAAGTATCCTCACAAATTACTTAATACTTTCACAGGGACAAATAATACCTTTAAAATGATGAGAGATGGTATCTTTATCTTATCCAAGTGATACGAGGAACAGTGGGACAGCCTCGCTCTCTGTGTTCCCCTACGTGATGCAGTATGAAACACAGAGATACCATTGAACATTCGGCAAAAAATGTTTAATCTGAGTCTAGACCTAACATCCAGTTTACAGAGAATACAAGAAACAAGTTAAACTCACTGTGAGAAAAAAATGTGACCAACACAGAAGGTGGAATGCTCTACAAAATAGCTGTTCAGAACTCTTAAACATAAATAAAGAGTGCCACGAAGAGGGAAAGAGTGGGGATGGGGGAAGGGTTATTGTAGAATAAAGCAACTAAAGAGACATGAAAACAAAAATGTGATGTGCCAACCTTGATCGAATCTTGACTTTGAAAAGAGTTTTTGGGACAACAGGGATATCTGAATGTGGTCTGGATGTTAGGTGTTTTGGAATTATTGCTAATTAGGATTGATTATAATAAATATGTAAAAGTGGGAGAAAAGTGATTTTATACCTTCGTCATTCTGTTTTATTGAAGTTCTTCTGTAAGAAGAGCTTTTTTCCTTTTTAAGGATCACTAAGGACTCAGATTATTCACTGTGGTGTAGTCAGTTACATTCATTATGCTCTTTGGTGCTAAAATTACCCCAAATTTGGCCAGTGGGAGGTCATTTAAACTGGCTCCTTTGTTTTTTGACACATTCTTATTAGTCCTTGAGCATTTTTTGTTTTTGTTTTTGTTTTCTGGCACTACTAGAAGCCCCATATTTATCTTGCATGAGGCCTGCTCCAGACCCTGAAGTCCACCATTTCTCCAAGGAGGTCTGGTTCTTTTTAAAAAATTTTTTCTTTAAGATTTTATTTTTAAAGAGAGGGGAAGGGAGGGAGAAAGAGAGGGAGAGAAACATCAATGTGTGAAAGATACATTGATGGGTTGCCTCTCACACACCCCCAACTGGGGATCTGGCCTACAACCCAGGCATGTACCCTGACTTGGAATTGAATTGCCTACCTTCCGGTTCGCAGGTCGGCACTCAGTCCACTGAATCACACCAGCCAGGGCTTGTAACATAAATTTATATATTTAATTTATTTATGTTATAAGTTAAAAAGGATTTCAAGTTAAATAATGTGAGTTCCTTTTTAATACTCTTACAGTATAATTTTATTTCCACATTAAAATTTTTAATACACATATAGTAACATTTTCCCCTTTTTTTGAGTTTTATACCTTTGAGTTTTAACACATAGATTCTTTTAAGCATCACAACTAAAAGGATACAGAACACTTCAAAGAATTTTCTCATGCCATACCTTTGTCAGTTATAAATTATTTGATTTGATTATTTTGTGGACTTGTTTGTCTGTCTTCCCCACTAGACTGCAAGCTTAGTGAGGGCTAATGTGTTATATTGGATTCTTCTAAGAAGCAGTGCAATTGATTTATTTGGAAACTACCTGTAAGGTAAAATGCGGACTGAGAGGAAGAGGCTGGAAGAGCTGTCAGACTACCTTGCAAGTCTGACTCCTGTGGAGGGGAGATAAGGAAGGTAGGAAGTCTTAGACTGCAGTGCCGTTCTCAGAAAGTTTTGGAGAAGATAAGAGTCCTCAAGCCAAAGTTGTAGTCAAAAGAGTCTTTCTTCCCACGAAGAGTCTTGTCTTAGTATTCCGAATGAATCATTGCCTGGCTGGGTTAAGTGTGGAGAAGGCACAGAGTGGTGGTTGGTTTAGATCTGTGATCAGTTAGTAGCCACTTTTTTTTTTAAGACATACATACTGATTTTATTTAATGTGAGAATGTGTTATGTACAACACTACAAAAACAAAAATATGTGGCTAAAGGAAGAGCAAGGCAGAGAAGGCAAGACTGTGGTACATTGCAGAATTGACACACTTGTACCAGAAAATACAGGTGGTCACACGGTATTTTATTGGCTAGGGGAGAAGAAAAGAATTTATCTGGATTCTTTTTGTCTCCCATTCATTATTGGTTAAAGTTAACCCCAAAGAGGATTTAACAGTTTCATGTGATGTTGTCTGGCAACCCCAAGTGGCCATTGGTGAAGCCAGATTCTATAACAGTGCAGCCACCGTGGTCCACAAGCAAGTATGAGCTAGCAGCTCTCTGAATGGCTGTAGCTTGGGTGTGAAGAGGGTTCTGCTAGTCTCATCATCAGGGCCAGCGGGAAAGCTCCAGAGTGGGAAGCTCGCAGTGGGCAGTATAAGCAGCGAGGGAAGACACTGTCTTGTTTTGGTCTCGGGGGCATTGGTGATGGGAGGAAGCAGGTTGGAATTCTGAACGGCCTGAGTATCATTACTTGTGAAGGCTGAGTCAGAGCTTTATCTGCCTTTCTTCAGTGGAGACTGATAACCTGCCTCTAGGTGGGGGTCTAAGAATGTCTTCCATTTTTATGATAGTTTTTACTCAAAACACTTTTGTGAGAGTTAATTTTATATTCTGGAGTGGTTCAAAGCATCCCATTGTGATGCCACTTTGCCTTTCCAGAGGCACCTCACATATAGATCATCTTATCTAATTATTTTATTTGTTTAAATTCTTTCTTCCCTCTGTATCCACAGCCACCTTTTCACGTTGTAGAGCCCAATCAGATAGTTCCTGGATAGGGTCAGATGGTGTCTTAGTCATTTTTGGCTGAAACAAAAGACTTGGGGTCCTTTAAACGGAAATTACTTCTCTTCATAGTTGCAGATTGCCCAGTTCTTCGTGTGCTGTTATGGGGCAGAAAGAGATCCAGATAGTTCTCTGGCCTCTTATAAGGTCACTCTCGCTTGTCACATGCACTTATATTTTGCTTCTTTGGCACATTCAGATGATAGTAGAATTGATAGGAGCAGCAGTGAGGCACATTCAGCATTGGGTGTGCCTCTGATTGCTGCTGCTTCTCACCCTTTTAGAGAAGGCTGTTAGACCTTTTTCTCCCACTGAACAAGTTCTCTTATGTCTTTGAAGAGAGAAGGCGGTTCTCTCTGCCTATTGAGCAAGTTCAATTCCAAACCGACACAGTTCAAAGCTATGGTGGCTTGATGCTGATTGTGGTTCCCAGGGAAGGAGCTTGGCAGTGGCACTCTTGCTGCTCAGGGCGCCAGTGACTCACTGCAGCGCCAAATCAGTGGTTTTGCTTTGCAGAGCCAAGATGGTGGCATGGTCCAGCCAGAGAATGCAGCAAGGTGGAAGGTCTGCCTGACTTGGGTCAATATTTGTGGACTGAGTTCCAAATGATTGTAGGAAGACATTTTCCTAGGTTATTTTGATTGCTTGCTTACATCTTAAACCTGAGAGAAATTTTTAAAAAAATTGCAGAATTAGATAACAATTATGTAAAGGACTGACTTTGTGTCAGGCTGTTCATATGCAGCCTCTCTGTTAACTCTGCTCAGCAAGCTCTCAGGGTATTTATTGTTTCAGTTTTGTAAGTGAGGGAAGGAACCACGGTTCACAGTTGTGCGAGTCCTTTGTCCCAAATTTTGTAGCTGGTGAGTGGTAGAGCTGGGATTTGTACCCCTGTTGATGTGACCCAAAGACCACCAGGCCTGCCAAGTGGTTCCTTTCCCAGGTGATTTTTTTCTAGGTGCTCTTCCATATTTTCTTGATTTGTTGCTAGTTGCACAAACAAAAACAAATAAAACAAGTCATGAAAAGGGTTAAAGTTATTTTCAAAATCCATGTAACAGTAGAAGTGTATGGAGAAACAAATGTGACCTGGAGTGGGTGAACGGGTTTCGTGTTTGTGTCTTTGATTTACTTTGTCGCTATTCTTATACAGAAGCTTAGTTTTTCTTTCACCTTTGTGTACTGCAGTGACAGGATACAGAACAGCCAATGTTATACTTTTGTTAAAGTAACCACAATAGCAGTGACAGCTAACATTTAATCAGCACGATGCTGATGGCTTTAATTGCTTTACTTGGGCTATCTCATTTAACACCCCCATAGCAAAGCCATTTGGACCCGAAGCGCAGAGGTAAAACGACTTGCTCATGGCATAAATTAATTATGAATGGATCTAAGACTTACATAGCTCTCTATGATGCCAGTGTTTTTTGTATCTTACCAGAATTTATTTGTAAATCATCCAAGTCAGCTTTTCTTCAATTATAGGATCCCCAAGAAATCATGAAATTAGGATTTTAATTTTTTTTAAAGATTTTATTTATTTAGTTTTAGAAGGGAAGAGAGGGAGAAAGAGATGGAGAGAAACATCATTGTATGGTTGCCTCTTGTGCTCCCCCTACCTGACCCGCAACCCAGGCATGTGCCCTGACTGGGAATCGAACCGACGACCCTTTGGTTTGCAGGCCGGTGCTCAGTCCAGTGAGCCACACAAGCCAGGGCAGATTTTAATTTTTTTTAAAGGAGTTTGTATGTAGCTTTGGGTTTTTCATGGAGATTGTTAGTTCTCAAAGCAGTTTATCTCACCAAACAGACTGGAATAGTGATGAGAATCCATGTTCTAATTTTGGATCTGTCACTTTGGGGCGGACTTTCCACATGTCCTTTTCCCATTCTATAGACAGGGTAATCCTGCTTGCCCCCTTTACCTCCAGGGTTGTGTATGTGAACTAACATGTGAGAAGCTGCAGTTTCCTTAATGATGCTTGGTGGCTAGAATGGAAGCTGCTTGTTCTGCCACCTTCGCCTTCTTCCTGTCATCTGTCAGGAGCATACATACCATCTGCCCTGAACAGTAGGCCTGGCCTTTCCTGTTCTTACTCTGAACACAGTGAAAAAAAGCTCCTGCTGTCTGTTGCTTTCCTGACTTTTTGGTACATTTCCACTACTTTGTTTTCCTTTAAGTTGATCATGGTATCATTCTAGTTCTTTTACAAAGGGTTTTAAAATATGAATTTCATAATGTCCTTAGCTTTCCTACTATTTCTTTTTCATTAGGATTATTTGTGCTGATCAAGTCTGAATTCCTGGTTCATACCTCTTCACATCTGGTACCATCTCTTTTTTTCCAGTAATCTTTCATTTCTGAGCTTTCCACATACATGAATATCTCCTATGAGTCAGGCATAATGCTAGGCACTGTGGAATGAAGAAAAATCACATAGGTCATTTAAGAAATCTAGAGGCTAGAGGGGTATTTGGCTTTGGCTTTTAAGCATTGCCAGCTGAGGACTGTTAATCATATAGTCTCATGCTTATGTCTTTGCTAATAGCTCACATATATTGAGTGATTTACTCTGTGCTAGGCACAGATCTAAAGGTTGTACATGTTAAACCCCATTTAACCCTCACAACACTATGAAGTGGTACTTTTATGATTACTGTTTTATATGTTAGGAATCAGAGGCACAGAGCGGTTAAGTAAGTTGCCCAAAGTTGCAAATCTAGTAAGTAGTGGGTTTGGGATTTGAATCCAGGTAATCTGGCTTCTGAACATGACAAGGTATGGCTTTGATCCATGTGCTGTGTTTTATACCTAGGATGGAGAGTAAAGTCCCAGAAACTAATTATATCATGAGGTGGTATTTACACATGTCCACACCCTTGGGGGAGAACAATTAATTTCATGTGTGGGAATTTCGGAGGGCTTCAAAAGGTGAGTTGATGTCAGGTTATTCATTCAGTCCTAGATGCTGGAGGTAGAGTAGTGATTACGACAGACATAGACCCTGACCTTCAGGAGCTGACATTCCAGTGGAGGTAGCTAGACCATAAACAGACAGATCCGTACCTGTAAAGATAGGTGGTAATAAATGCTAGGGAGAGGAATAAGTACTGATAGGTAGAAGAGTGACTTTCTGTGTGTGAGGGGTGCTTTTTATATAGAGGGTGCTTAGGGAAGGTCTCTCTGGCAAGGATACATTTGAGTGGAGATCCAGAGTGAGGGAGTGATCCAGGTCGGTGTCCAGAGGAAGAGAATTCTGAGCAGAGGCAGCCAAGGCACAGAATGCCGGGTATGTTTGAGCAGTAGAAGGAGGGGAAAGAGTGAGGGGTCAGAGGTAGGAGAGTAGTCCACAAATACCAGCAGGAGCCAGACTGGCCATAAAAGGGGGGTTGGACTTTATTCTAACTATAATAGGAAGTCATTGAAAGATTTTAAACAGGGAGGTGACATGACTTGATTTCAGTTATTAAAAGTAGCTGTGGTTATTCTATATAGAATATGCAGTAAGCAGGCACAGGCAGAAGTAAGGAGAATAGTAAGGAGTCTTTTGTAGTCCAGATTAAAGGTTGCCTGAACTGAAAAGCAATGGTGGAGATGAGGAGAAATGATCAGAGTGTGGATATTTTTTTGAAGGTATAGCTGACAGATTTATTGATGACATTGTGAGAGACAGAAGAGTCAAGGATGATTCCAAGGGCTTTTGGGTCTAAGTATTAGTAGAATTAGTATTTGCTGAAATGGGAAAATCAGCAGTTTGTTATTGTACATGTTAAACATGGAATTCCTTATAGCTAACCAAGTGGAGATGTTGAGCAGATGGTTGAATAACTGAGTCAAGTGTTCAGGTATGAGTCCTGGGTGAGAGATAGAAATGTGGGAGTTGGCAGTCAGTATATGGGATTAAAAGAAAAAGATCTTATTTTGTAGAGCAGTTTTAGGTTCACAGTAAAATTGAGCAGAAAATAGAATCCCCATCCCTTGCCTTCACACATACATAGCCTTACTTGCTATCAACATCTTTCACCAAAGTGATAACGTTTGTTATAATTGATGAATCCACATTGACATGTCATTATCATCCAAAGTCCAGAGTTTACATTAGGGTGCACTTTTGGTGTTGTATATTCTGCGGGTTTTGACAAATGTATAAAAGACATGTATCCTCTATTACAGTATTACACAGGGTAGTTTCACTGCCCTAAAATTCCTCTGTGGTTTGTCTCTTCGTCCGCTAACCCCGGACAGTCACTGATCTTTTTACTGTCCCTATCGTTTTGCCTTTTCCATAATGTCATCTAGTTGGACACACATGCAGAATGTAGACTTTTTGGGTTAGCTGCTTTCATTTAATAATATTCATTTAAGATTTCTCTTCATGTCTTTTCATGACTTGATAGCTCATTTCTTTATTTTATTTTATTTACTTATTTTTAGAGAGAGGGGAAGGGAGGGAGAAAGAGGAGAGTGGCTCTGATTTGCAGATTATCAGCAGTTTCATATGGTTCATCCAAATAGTCATAAAGCTTAATTGGTTCATGTGTCTTGTCCACAAGGGCAGGGGCCAGAACATGTACATCTGATAATTCCTTCCAAGACCTGGAATTGACGGCTGAACCAAAATCATTTAATAAAGTTCTGTTGACTGATGAGGTGGAACTATTCTCAGGGCAGCTAGCAGTTGTGACCCACCAAGTCTTACTGGGTTGATCTCTAAGATCAACTGTTTCTCTGTTCTCTGAAGTGCGGTTGGGTTTCTCCCTCCTCTCTGAGTGACTTGCATCATTGCCACACTTTAGAGAAATAGGGAGAACCACCTTCTCCTTCGGAAACCTTGCCGACTCTTTGGTTACTATTGATTCTCCTAGAGAGTTTTGTGTGGTCTGCAGGTAGTGGGATGCCTGTGTCCTGTGAAGTGTTTTGAGCAAGGAAGAATAGGCTAGTCCAGGGCCCAGAGGTCTTTCGGACTTGAAGTGTGTGCAGCAGAGTTGCTAGCTGAGGACTTTGGAGTTGATTCTATGGATCTAGACTTTTAAAATTTATTTTTAGAGAGAAGGGAAGGGAGGGAGAAAGAAATGGAGAGAAACATAGATGTGTGAGAGAAACATTGATTGGTTGCCTCTCACATGCTCCCAGCTGGGGACCTGGCCCTCAACTCAGGCACATGCCCTGACCAGGAATTGAACTGGCAACCTTTCAGTTCCCAAGCCAGTGCTCAGTCTACTGAGCCATACTAGCCAGGGCCAAACTTCCCAGACTTTTAAAAGACACTGATCATTGCAAGAGAATTTGAGGTTTGTCCTGAAGTTACCAACTTTTTATTTTGCCTAATAAGAATATTTAAAATAAGTGTATAATTATATACGTTTTATAGATAATACATGCTCATGGTACGATATTCAAAACATACAAAAGGATATACATTGAATAAATTAATTCTCATACTTCCTCTCCAGTTTCTTAACTATCCAGTTCCCCTCCCAAGAGGCAAACTGGGTTGCTTGATCATCCTTCCAGAGATAGCCCACGCATTTAAAAACAGGTAGGAATGCATTGGCTCTCTCCTTTCCTCCAAAGAAATAGTAGTGTAGGGCCTGGCTGGGTAGCTGAGTTAGTTAGACAGTTGTCCCGATATGCCAGGGTTGCGGGTTCAATCCCCCTGGTTGGGGCACATGCAAGAACCAAGCAATGAATACATCAGTAAGTGGAATAACAAATTGATGTCTCTCTCTCCCCTCTTTCTCTCTCTTCCCCTTCCTCTCTCTATAAGTCAATAAAAAAAAATAGTAGTGTGTTCAATAGCATTTTGCATCTTGAGTTGATTTTTTTCCCAGTTAGAATCTTTTAAAATCAGTATATAGAGAGCTGCCTCATTCTTTTTAATGGCTGCATAATATTAGTAAGGGTATTAAAAACAGTTACCACTGTTTTAATTAAAAATACATTTAAGCACCAAGAAGTTAGAAAGAGTGTGATTTTTGTATAAAGAGAAGTTCTATAAATGAAATAAATTTAGTTTTGTGAAAACTTAATTTTATGAAGCCTGCGTTTGAAAATTATTGCTAGAGATAGTAAACGATTACAGAAAGGGCTTTGAATGGGAGTGTGCTAGGGTAGGTTGGGTTATTTTAGGAAGGCTCACTAGTCTCTGTTAGGCTGAATGAATGATAGGGCAAGAGGAATATAATTGAGATATCCGTGTCCTTCACATTTTACAGAGAGGAAACCTCTATTGTCTTCCACAGTTGTACTGCTCAGCTCATCAGATCTTACAATTAGCTGTTCTGCTGTCAAGACATCTTGTATTTATAGTAGCTTTATGCCAGTTGGATTGGAGTAGGGAGACTAGTTTCAGGGCTGTTTAATTCCTTCAGTTAATATTTTTTCAGCAATTAATGTCTGCATGGTACCATAAAGAATTTTGAAAAGCATACCCTATCAGTCCTCTGTGAGAGATACCACATGAAGTGATGTGGGCCTGAAGTTGGAGAGTGACTGAAATTGGAATGGGTCGCTAGAGTTTTAGAGCCTTGGGATTGGAGAATTGACAGGACATGTGACCTTTGGGGAAGAGCAGTGAGAACGGGATTCATGTGGTGAACATTTATGGAGTGCCCAGTATCCGTAGCCTACTGTGATAGATTCACACCAAGCAAACTGCCTTAAAGGATACTAGTGTAGACTGAGGAAGACATATTACATAGACAGAAGCAGTGGGCCTGTTTATTTAGGGCAGCACGTATTTATTAGCACAGCGGGGTACGAGGTGCTGGATACAAGAAAAGAAGAAAATGGTGCAGATCCAAGTTGCAAGGAGAAAATATTGGTAGAATCTAAACTTTCTTAATCTAGAATACCAGTCTGATTAATTTAAGGGAACAGTTACATGCAGTAATTATTTTTCTTTATTTTTAACCATTTATATATTTTTGGAGTGAGCAATACATTTATATGGTTGAAAACTGAAAAAAGTATTAAAAGATAACACTACAAAAAGTCTCCCTCCCACTTTTGCCTCTTCCCATCCCCATCCCCAGTTCCTCTTGTATCAGTTGGGTTTAAATGCTAGAGACAGAACCCACTTTGGGTACTTTAACCACAAAAGGATTTAACACAAGAATTGGGTACTTATAAATTGTTGGGAGCGTGGGAGGAGTAAGGCTTCAGGGGCTGCCCCTAGAAAATCAGTTTGAAGGACCCAACACTGAGGCTGTGGTCTGGAGATCAGGAAGTCGCTACTGCCACTGCCACCACTGCTCTTTGACACATACACAGGAAGCTAGTGATGAGACGTTAGCCCCTTGCTACTGCAAGCTAGCACATCAGTATCACCTGGGAGCTGGTTTAAGTATCTTAGTCCCTAGCCCCACCTACTGAATCATAAACTGCTTTTTAACAAGATCTCCTGATGATTTGTATTATTGTACATGAAAGTTGAAGAGGCCTTGCACTGGAGCTTTGGGCCTGGCCACTGTAGTTGCCTTCATTGCCAATTGTAAGGGAGTCAGGGAAATGTAGTTGTTAGTTTTCTCAATTCTCAATCTAGGAGGAGGGTGGAATGGAGGTTGAAAGAGCCCATTTACTGAACTGACCATACTTCTACAAGTAATCATTGTTAGTTTCTTATGTATCTTTCCAGATATTTTATGCATACTTAAGCATGTATGAATATGTACCTTTTAATTTTTAAAAAATAATAACATCATATACAGTGTTCTATACTGCTTTTTTCATTTAATAGTTCACCTTGGAAGAGCTTTTCATGGCATGACACAGGACCATCTTGTTCTTTTTAACAACCACATGGTATTCTACTCCATGGACTGCAACGTTCCTAAAATTGAGACTGCCTGGTACAGTCTCGGTTGCATGGTCATTCTAGTTTATCGGCACAAGTAAAATATAATCTAGTTGTTAAATGTTTACTTCCTGTCTCTTTTGTGCTCAGGACTTGGGTGTCTGTCATCTTGTTTAACTTGCATTACAACCCAGTGTGCTGGGTGTTCTTCCTCTACCTCACATGAGGGAACTTTGTAAGGTTAATTTAATAGTTGATAAACTAAGGAATATCAGGGTTGGGATTTGAACCCCATGTCTGTTAGCCTCCATCATTTGTGATTGGATACAGTTATTCAGAGCCTTTAAATGGTGGGTTTTATCTAGTACTTTGGTAATCTACTCCTTTGGAAAGAGGTTTGGAAGGGGGTACTGTTTTAGATATTTTGAGTGGGTGTTTAAAGGCATTGCATTTTTTTTTTTCCTGACTCAGGTATCCAGCTCACATAGAAGATATTGACTACGAAGAAGGAAAAGTACTCATCCATTTCAAGCGTTGGAACCATCGTTACGACGAGTGGTTCTGCTGGGACAGTCCGTATTTACGCCCTTTGGAGAAAATACAGCTGAGAAAAGAAGGCTTACATGAGGAGGAAGGATCTTCTGTGAGTAACAGATCTTGGAAGTTCAGTAATGAGCTGTATCAGCCATTGGGCACTTTATGTTCCAACCTTTGATTTCCAGGTGAAAGTCAGCAGCCACTGGGGACCAACCAATCTTTGTTTAGGCCTATAGTTGCAACCCTGAGATCCCCAAGGCTTCCGTGGCTCTTAAAGAATTCCAGTTGTAAAAAAAAAATTCCAGTTGTCATCTGCTTGAATGATGCTATTGATGCAGTCACTCATAAACTGATGTGGTTGAAACCTCAGTGATGATTAACGGGGGCTTTATTATCCCTTTTCACCACTGTAAACCTTTAGGTCATTTATCAGGCTGATCTGCTTTTTGAGCATTTAGTAAGCAATCATTTCATGTGAAGTACTGTGCTAGCTTAATATCAAGGCTTTTTAAAAAAAAAAATTATTGACTGATTTTAGGAAGAGGAGGGAGAGAAAGAGAGAAAGGGAAAGGGAAAAACTAATTTCTTGTTCTACTTGTTTATGCATCATTGGCTGATTCTTGTATGTGCCCTGCCTGGGGATCAAACCCATGACCTTGTTGTATAGGGCTGATGCTCTAACCAACTGAGCTACCTGGGCAGGGCCTCAAGGTATTTTTTATAAGCCCATGAAAAACTTGGAATTGGTTTCATCACTGTGCTTGGAGCTTTCATTGACTTCAGAATTAAGGATATGGTATTAGTTTTGAGTTTTTTTAAACATACATTGAGACATCTGTAGAGATCCTGCTGCCTTTGGATCTGTCAGCCCTGGGTGGTTTTCTATTTTAACTCTGACCAGGGCACTTGAACTCTTCTTAGACGTCCCCCCCACCCCCATTTTGGATTGTTTACTATTGTCCAGTTTAATTGCTTAATATTTATTCTACAAAATGTGTTAATGCAAACTGTGTGCTGGGTAAACAGTATGAAGTATTAAAAGTGAGTGGGTGTTCTTTGGCAAAGACCTTTTTAAGGTGTGGATGGGACTTACTTTCAAGGACAGGATAGGATTGTCATGCATGCTGTGTTGCACTGCCCACACCTCCGAGGAGGGGAGGAGACTGGTGTCCAGCCCTTTGTTTTGACGCCTGGTGCTGAATAGCACCAGTAACTCCCTCCATTCCAGTAGCTGTCTCCCGGTCCCGCGTGTGAACGCTAGCATTTTATGAATTCTGGTACTATGTGTGTCCTGTGAAATGAATTGGTAACAGGATTTCTTTTTTATGTCTTTTAGGAATTTCAAATAAACGAGCAGGTCCTTGCTTGCTGGTCTGATTGTCGTTTTTATCCAGCCAAAGTCACTGCTGTTAACAAGGATGGTAAGGCATTTGAGTTGTAATTATTTTTACTCATAACTTAGGGAGTTTGATATATTAGTTTGATAGTATATTTTCAGTATGTATTTATTGCCTAGGAATTCTCTCTCTTCAAGGTAAACACTATGTCAGAAGTTAGGAAGAAATTACAAATGGAGAGAAAGCTGGGTTAAATAGGGGAGTTTGTTTACTTTCTGAATTTTAGTCATTGTTTTCTAAAATAGTCATGGTTCTTCTGTCATTCTGCTAGGAAGTGTATAGATTCTTGCTCTCTAGTAGTTCCTAATACAATTGATGAAACAGGTCCCTAATATTCCTGGTACTTGTGAATAGCCTAGAAGTGAAGCGAACACCAACAAACATTTCTTAAAAATGTGCTTTGTGCGTGTATGGTGATTGAGGGTGGCCTGTAATGTCACAGTTGCTAGTTGATTGGGGTGCTGGGATTTAGAGCACCGAATTGGGATGCCTTTGCCAAGTTTAGAACATGTGAGGAGTCAGGACAAGGACTGTGACCCATAGAGGCTCATTCTGCTAGTACAAAGGCAAGAGGAGGGAGATAAGATGTATGATCAGCATTCTGACAGCATCCTGCCGCTCAGACAACAGACTTTGGGTTCCAGTGATACCATTTTTAAAGAATTTTAAATAGTATTTTCTACCAGGACGTTCATGGTTTGTCCATGATTTCTGTAATGGATACTTAGGGTAATCAAGCCCATTGATACTATTGTTAGGGGTGACTGCAAGGCCAGATTGACTATTCATTCTATGAAGTTATTCAAGTATTTATTCAGCACTCTGTTAAATGCTGGGCCTTGGGCTGACCAAGAAGTTTTGAGAGAGAATGGGCTGAAATGATCAAAAATGAGCATTCATTTGCAGTAGCAGAAATTTTAGTTCTTCTGTTGCTACATTCACACCCACCCCTCCGCCTGCAGATCGTTAGACTAGTATGGATTAATAGATGTAGGTTCACTCATGTGCCAGGTTAGGTGATCCTTCACTCACGGTCCTTTGGCCTCAGGCCTCCAAAGCAAGGTTGTATCTTCTAGTTGTCTAAGCAGTTACTGATCCTCTAGTTTATGGTTGATTATTTTTGGAAAGTTTCTTTTTTTTTAATAAAGATTTTATTTCTCAAGAGAAGGAAAGGGAGGGAGAAAGGGAGAGAAATATTGATGTGAGAGAGAAACTTTGATCAGTTGCCTCTCATATGCTCCTGGACTGGGAACTGAACCTGCAACCAAGGCATGTGCCCTGACTGGGAGTCGAACCTGTGATCTTTGTGTTTGCAGGACGATGCCCAACCAATGGAGCCACATCAGTCAGGGCCATTTTTGGATAGTTCCTTGTTTCCTTAAATTACTTTTATAAGCTTGTGTTCAAAATAAAATACTGTTACTACTTTTCATATATATATGACATTGACCTAAAAACTTATCTTAAAGGAAAGCTTATATGTTATTAAACTGCCTCAAATCCTTTTAGTAAAAGACATAGTTTACTTTTTCAGTCTCATTTCCAAGTATTTTTTCTGCTTTTACTGTGTTTAAATCATGACATGAAATACAGATGTTCTTCATGCACATAGATGTATTCCTGAGTCTGTTAGGTTGATTTATGCTGGTCAAGTCATATTTTCCCCCAGAATAATTGGTGTTTTTTTTCCTCTTGGGTAAATGGCTGCCCCTTAGAGCTAATGAAAATTATGGGTAGTAAGTAACATGGGTGATTCTGTAGGTAAGGGAGGTAGCAGGAAGGAAGCAACATTTCTCTTTCATTCCGGTGATGTCTCAGAGTCACATGGAGGACAGAAATAGTGCGAAGGAGATTGGATGCGGGAGTGGCAAAGGAAGGGCAGGTTGAGGAAGAGGAGTTGGAGAACCCTGGGAGCTGTCTCACAGAGGAGTGGGGTGTCTTGGTGGAGGCAGTAAAGGCATCTAATATCTGAAGGGCTCTGAGTTTGGCATTCGTGGATTAAAAAAATAAAAAGACCCAGTTCAAGGCAGAATGAGGTGTTGAGATAGAGCCACCAGGAAGAGTTAGGGCAGGAGCAGATCGTGCAGATAAATCATAAGAGGAGTGAGGAGGGACTCCTGTCTACAGTTTGTGTATGTGTGTGTCTGAAATCTTGAAATTACTCACCTGAGGGCTAAAAGTCATTGGCCACATTGTTGCCCATAGTTAATTAAGTTTTTTTTAAAGATTTTATTTATTTATAGACGGAGGGGAAGGGAGGGAGAAGGAGGGGGAGAGAAACATTAATGTGTGGTTGCCTCTCAAGTGCCCCCCACTGGGGACCTGGCCCACAACCCAGGCAGGTGCCCTGACTGGGAATTGAACCGGTGACCCTTTGGTTCGCAGGCCAGCACTCAGTCCACTGGGTGTTAATTAAGGTTTTAAAATGTCTTTTAAACTGGAGCAAGTTTTTTAACAAAATCTTTTCAGTTTATTTCCTCCGTGAACTAAAATTATAGGAGGGAGAGTCTGGAAGTAATGGTTGTTCCGAAAACAGTTATTTGCTGCCCTAATATATAGGTTCTATAAGCTCTGACTTCTGTCCGGTGAATTTTAATTAATTGAAGGACACTGAAAATGAGTGGAGATTTCTGCCATAACCTGTTTTCTCTAGTTCTTGAGTCTGAAGTCCTGTTTTATGCTGGTACCCTTATTGGTTGAGACTAATTGGAAGGGCGAGGAGAGGAAGGTCATGGGGGAGGGGAAGTCCTGAAAGTTAGTGGAACTGGTTGGGTGGTGTTATTACCAAACCGTGGATTGTGAGAGAAGCCAGCCTTTCTGGGAGCTCAGATATTTTGAGATGGAATAATGACCCTTAGGTGCTGCCTTTGGGTTAGATTTCATCTATGGGAGCTGGTATGCAGTTTCCAGTTCATCATGATTCATCCTAGCAATTGCAGGGTTGGAAGGGATGATCCTGGGCTCTCATTTCATTCTTTCCCTGTTATTTTCTGCCCTGCCTCAGTTTCACGTGTAGCAGGGGTCACCACAGCTTAATGGCGCTGTGAGTAGAAGCTCTGCTGGCACGGTGCCCTTTTATTTCCTGTAAAAGTCATTCTGTCTTGTTGGTGCTGCCGAGAGCAGGCTGGTGATATAGCGAAGTCATACTCCGTAGATTCGTCTTTGGAAGGCTTGGTCTGGTTTTCTTGTTACTCTTAACCTCTGTTGATTTTGCTCAGGCTGATTATTGACTGAGCAGGCTGGTGGGTGGGGGCTCTAGCTGGAGTGGAGAGCAACAAACAGCTGCTGGCATTTGGAGTCTGGCTTGATTTCATTACAGCTAAATAAGCAACTTTAGAGTTTCTTGAGGGAGTTAGTTAGCACTTGGAACCTGGGGAGGGCAGTGCCATGTTGTTTAGCTCTCTCACCTGCAATGGTTCTTTGGTAATGGTAACTGATCATCATTTAGTGTGAAGGTAGTCACACCTGGTAGCCTTGTAGACCCTGGGTCTGTGTTGCAGTAAAAGACAGGATTCTGGTTCTAGGGAATGTTTGTTCAGAAGCCATCTCTGGTGAGTTGATCTCAGCTCTTTGCTGGGGCTGCTCAGCTCCCCTTTTTCACACCGGTGATGGCAGAGGCACTTGTCTGTCAGTGCTTTGTGCTTCCAGTCCTGAGGAAACTGAAAGTAGGTTTGCATTTACAACAGAATGAGGAATTGTTCCTTCCTGTTGATCTGTGGTTCTTTAACTTGAGTGAGCAGGCCAATCAGGTCCCTCTTCCTTAAAGTTAAATGCATATTCTTGGGTCACATTCCTGCCCTAGCCTCCCTCTCAGTTCAATCTTTTTGGTTCATTGACTGAAGTCTTTGTTTATAGCAGGAGAGCCTATGGAAATGGCCTTATTTCTAGAGTCTCTCTCTTGTTGAAGCAGTTACTATTTTCAGTTTTTTTTACACTGTAACTGATCCTACATTTAAAATGCAGGGATGTTGGGCCTATGTGAACAGCTTTGCACAGAGATAAAAAGGAAGGTTTAGGCCCACATATGTGAATGCTAGCTTGGCTTTTATTGATATCTTCTATGGGGAGGGGTTGGTACTTCTATTTTAAAGTGACTTGGATGATAATAATTAGAACCACTACTGATCCCTTGCTCTGTGACAGTCCCTTTGCTAAGCAATTTCCTTCTCTGATCAGACGTGAAAAGGTTGTTGCCGTCAACTCGATCCTCATTTAATGGATGAGAACTAAGCTCACGGGAGAAATTGCTTGAGGTTACAGAGCACATACATAAATGGTAGAGCTCAGGTCTGCATGGAGGTCTGTGGGATTGCAGAGTCCCTGAACTGCAGTTCCCACAGTACCAGGCTGTCTCTCTGGAGTAGGGTTTTCTGGAACAGGAGTTGTCACTTGGGGCAGATGTTTATGGGGGAATGTGTGTGTGCATGCACGCGTGGGCGTGATATGATGGTAGGATGAGTGTGGATGGTTTATACTTTCTGGAGCCTGGTGGTGTCTCGATAGCAATGATTGGGAGAGGAGTGTCTGGCCCCAGTCCCTGCTCGGTGATACAGGCAATTCATTGCCCTTGCCCTGAAGCATTTGAGTAATTAAAAATTGAAGAAGAATTTGAAATAGATGAACATTTTTGGAAATTTTTGGTCACAGAACCCAAGCCTATTATGTAAAAATTGCAAAAAGGAAAAGACTGAGAGGGAAGGAAAGCTATGTCTGCAAACGTGTGCATCTCCCTCTGCCCACCCGCTGGGGCACATTTGTGGAAACCTGAGGGTTTTGAGAAACCACATTTGAAAACTTTGAGTCTCCTGTACATGGCATTGTGGGATATTTTGACTCCGAGAGAAAAGACAAGACCCTGGAGTCACAGTTGTGGTAGATTTCAAGAGCACCAGAAGTCTGTCCTGTTTATAGTGTATCCCTGTTTCCTTGGTCCTAGAGAAGATGAGCTTGCTATGCATCTCCAGTTTTGTTCTTACATCCCTTCTGCTATTAACTGACTACTATAAGGTTGTCTGACATGCTAAGTTCTTAACTTCCAGAGGGGTAAGGCCAGGAAGCTTTGTTTTACCTGACAGTGTAAGGACAGGGGCTTCTTAAGGGAGTCTGAGCCAGGAGGTCTTTGTGATAAGGATGCGTTTATTTTGTTAAATTCTGTCATTTACATGCTATTTGTTAGATGTTGTTTGTGGCCATGGGAGAGCTGTATTGTCAGCCAGCCATGGGAAGATTCCACGAGAAGAAGACACTCTTTTAGTTATACATGAAACCATTAAAATAGTGTAGATTTGGGGCCTCTCTGTTATCCATGGGATGTGTTTTGTTCCCACTGACTTTTTGAAGCCCAGGTTAGGCTGTGTGCACGATCAAAGGAGACAGTTTCAAGACAATCCATTGTAGTCCTTTGGAAGTAAAAAGGGCCAGGGCCAGGATATTGCTATCTAAGGACAGTGGCCCCTGAGCACCTTTGGCTACAGTTTGGGTCATTTCAGAGTGGCCAGTTGTGATCTGGGTGTGTGGTTTGAACTTTAGGCTGAGGGACTTATGGGGTGGTGGGAGAAGAATTGATCAGAGGTCAGCAACAGGCTTGGATTCTAATCCTAGCTCTGTTTTAGACTTACGGAATTCAGGGCACAACCTTCATCGAAGGCAACCTTTTTGAGTCTGCCTTAAGGAGTAAGCTTCAAAATTGACCTCATGTAGCTGAAAATGTACTGTTGGATAGCATTACTTAATGTTGTCCTGGATGTTTGAAGTGTCTGTAAAAATGGATAGTTTTCATTTTGCTGCAACTGATACTGAACTTTCTTTGTAGATAAAGTAGTTTAAAGTACAGGCTTGGGTAGTTTGATGGCACTCTTAATATTTAAGATTTCATGAGAATTGGGTGCTTAAAGCCCCAGTGCCCCTCTCCCATATGCTGACCATAGTTGCTTGAAAACAGTCTGTTGATTGTTCCATAGCGTTGCTTGTCATTGCTCTGCTGCTTGCCAACACCCTCACAATAGAAGCAGGAAGACAGGAACTCAGACCTTTGTTGTAAGTACTTATCAGTCACTCTGAGCTGCCCTATGTGGAATTCTTTACCATAGCCTGTCATCTAAATTGCTTGTTTTAACCACCCAGGCATAAATATATATATGTCATTATATCTAGCTTGTATGCTAACCCTTTTCTTTCTGTGTTGGTGACACTTATGACTAATAATCACCTTTATTTTGTAATTACTAGGAGTAAAGATCAGTTGGTAATTACTAATTGTCTACATCAGTGGTTCTCAGACTTTAGTGTGCTAAATTCAGGACACTGGAGGATTTAAAACATACATTTCTTTTTTTTTTAAGATTTTAATCAATCAACTATTTATTTATTTATTTATTTATTTCTCTCCACCCCTATTTATTTATTTTTAGAGAGGGAGAGGGAGGGAGGAAAAGAGGGAGAGAAACATCAGTGTGTGGTTGCCTCTCATGCGCCCCTCTGCTGGGGACCTGGCCTGTAACCCAGGCACGTGTCCTGATTGGGAATTGAACTGGCGACCCTTTAGTTCACAGGCTGGCACTAAGTCCCCTGAGCCACACCAGCCAGGGCTAAAACATACGTTTCTGTGGCGCCCTCCTGCAGTGTTTGATTCAGTATATTGAGGGTGGGGTTGGTCACTTGCATTTCTAACCAAGTCCAGGACTTGCAGTTGCTGCTGGTCTGGGGACCGTGCTTTGAGAGGCACTGGTCTGCGGTGAGCCAGGCTGTGTGTGAGAGAGAAACTGGTGTGAAATGTGATCTGTGGCCGTGGAGAGCCTGCCTTCAATTTGGGATCTGCCTTCTGTATTAAATAGACCTACGTACGTGTGAGGCAAGGTGCCAGATGACTCTTTGAGAAGCTCAGAACAGGGCACGATCTCTAGTAGCTAAGTCAGGAAGCTTTCACCAAACTCTCGTGGTCTTTTGAGCAAGGAGGCTTAAGGATCATTGAGTGACAAGTTCCAGGCAGGAAAACAATGAAGATGTGGAGTCACTCTCAGTGGGTAGCATGTAGCTCATCACTTTGGGTGGGTATTGTATGCTGGTAATGAGAAATCAAGTTTGGTGACTAACTGGGCTCAGATGGCTGACTTTTCACACTAGAGAGGGAAGCTTTCAATGGAGGTGGCTAGCCGTTGACAGGACCCTTTTTAGGGCTGGAGGAGACAATGTTCAAGAAGGAGTTAACTTGCCGGGTCTTAACTTCCTTGTAGCGTTCTTGTGCTCCTAGCCCTTGGGATTTCTTTTTTCATTCCGTGTTAGGTGGGAAGTTGGTCTGGAAAACTGACCATGTTTATCAGCGTTAAACTATTACATGATTTCCAGTGGTTCGTTGGTAGTCTTGACAAGATTAACTAGGATTCTTTTTAAATCTCTGTGACAAAAAATAGGGAGCGGGGGGCATAGGTGGGTTCTAAGATGCAGAAGTTTGAAAGTGTTGGTTTGGGCACAATTAATGCGAGCTTGTTTAATTGGTTGCCTTATTTGGGAAGAAAGATTATCTGTGGATTTCCAGCTTCATTGTAAAAAAAAAAATTTTATTTTATTTTATTTTATTTTATTTTATTTTATTTTATTTTATTTTATTTTATTTTATTTTATTTTATTTTATTTTATTTTATTTATAGCAGGGCATGATTTTTGTTGGACTTTAAAGCTGACAATGTAGCAGGCACCATTTAGTGTTTTGGCTGAGTTTCTGTTTTTGAATTTTATGACATGAAGGTAATTCAGATGGATTTTGAGATTAACGTGATTCCTGAAAACATGATACCTTTAGCAGACAGTCTTTGAAAGTTTAAAATCTATTAACTATCTTTAAGTTCAGAAAATAAAGATTAAATAATAAAAATTAATTCGCCAATAAGTAAATCAGTCTGCATTTTCCTCAGATTCTTGATTGTTTTTACTGCTCTTTGTTCTTGGTCTAAATTCAGTGCAAGTTTTTGTTTTTTTAAATTTTAATGAAGCATCATAAAAAGGAATTGTTTTCTCACGGATTTTGAGCTATATAGATAAAAAATAAAAAGAAAGGCATGCATATAGTTAAGTAAGACTGATGTGATTCTTAAAGAATTTCTAAGTTTTCACAAGTTGATTATTATTGTTGGAGCTCCCGTGTGTTTCATGGCACTGCAAGTTAAAGTCACGGTGTCTTCTTGAATTTTAGGTACTTACACTGTGAAGTTTTATGATGGAGTAGTTCAGACCGTCAAACACATTCACGTCAAAGCTTTTTCCAAAGATCAGGTGAGAAGTGTGGTTTTGTGCTTTGTAGTGTGAATAATGCTAACACTGTAGTTTTGTTTCTTAAATAATTACATTTGTTTGTGATCACAAAGTCTTTATTTCCTCCGTCTGACACGAATTCACCAGAAAGCAATATGCACATTTTCAGAAATTGTAAATATTTGCCCCTCTCTGTCATTTCCTTGTAACAGATTCTTTTTAAAAGTTCCAAGTACTAGGATACCATTACCTGTTGTGTTTTCCTCGTCTTTTCTTGAGAGTCTCTAGTTACTCTTTTTCTCTCTCGGTGTGCCCTGCCGCCAGAGCTGTTGCCATCACAGGAAACTGGCTGAACTGCTTGAGCAGCTCTGGAGTATGCTCTCTCCTCATCTAATTTGGTCTCTAAACGCAGGACCATGCCATGCTGGTTACAGAGCTACAGTTTGGCCTGGATTTGGCAGTCACTTGTGCTAGATGTGCCTGGGTTGAAAATTTTGTTTTCTGTCCCAGGCATGGGTTTGGCTGAGCATGGGATCTGAGTTTTGATATTGGAAATATGGCGCTCACAGATACAGGCCATCTAAAAGTATTGCCTATTTCATGACTCCCCCCCTACCCCCACTCTTTTAGTCTTTTTATTTAATGTTTATGTTTTCATGAAGTAGTTGAGGGAGAAGAGATCAAAATTTGGATATTGATGCTTTAAAAACTCTGATTGTTACTGTTACTCACCTCTTTGGTGTTTGCTGATGGGACAGTATTTGGTGATGCTGGGACCTGTTGTATTTTTTCCTTATGATGATAAAATGCTTCCCCGTATCACAGATTTTTGTAAATTCTTCTGTACATATGTTTAGCAATTTCAATGGATCATGATATATGATAATGTTTAAAGGTAGCCCCAAGACGTTTTTGCCTTTTCTGCTTCAGAAAATTGACAAAACTATAAAGCTTTAGCTCTGAAGATGTTTTCTCTTTGATCGTTTGCCCCTCAGACATCTGTTGAGCTACCCAGTACTCTAAAACATTATTTTGGTGTTTGATTTGACAATTTTTGTGCGCAGTTGATGAAATATGCTAATATAGATAGAGGACCATATTAAACACTTGTCCAGAATTGTCAGATTGTATCCAGAATATCACCAAATGGAAGCCCAGGGCTCCAGAAAATAAATGTTCCACAATTCATTCTGCTGAACTCCATAAACTGATTGTTGGCCCTCGTAGTGCTTTGGCTTGGCGCCAGGCACTTTTCCCAGGGTTGGTTTGTGGGTGCTTCAGTTCTCAATTTCCTGATGCCTCTGAGTGTCTCACCGCATCTCAGACCTGGCAGGTGGTCAGGCACATCCCATGGCACCTGTTTGCTTTTTTTCCCCCCTCAAGAAGACATAGTAGTTTGGGTAAGTGACTTCTCAGCTCTTTTTGACCCTAGTAATCTAAGACACTTACAAAGCAAAACTGCTTAAAAATATCTGTCTGACAATTTCTAAAACTTGTCTCATATAGTATTAGAATAGATTGAGGTTTCTTTTGTAGGACCACACTGTCTTAAATGTTTTGATTAACTGTATTTTAAAAACATTTATCTATTTATTTATTCATTTTTTAAGTTAAAAAACCCCATACATTTGCTATAGAAAATTAAGAAAGTACAGAAAAGCACAAAGAAAGTAAAAATGATCATTCCGGCATCTAGATATAATTACTGGCAACTGTTCACATTTTGATGTATATCATTCTGTGTTTTTTGTTAGATATTTACGTATGTATTTCTTTTCAAAGTTGGAGTCATGTAGTATATTACTGTACTGTAACTTGCTCTTTTAATGAAATAACATTTGCCGAAGTTTCTTTTTTAATTTTTTAAAAAAAGATTTTATTTATTTTTAGAGAGGGTGAAGGAAGGGAGAAAGAGAGGGAGAGAGACATCCATGTGTGAGAGAAACATAGATCAGTTGCCTCTTGCACGTCCCCAATTGTGGGCCTGGCCTGCAACCCAGGCATGTGCCCTGACTAGGAATCAGACCTGTGAACTTTCATTTTGTAGGATGACACCCAAGTCACTGAGCCCCATCAGCCAGGGCTCCCCAAGTTTCTCAGTACTGTATGTGAATACAGCTTTTAATGGCTATGTAATATTCTATAATATATATGCAATCCTACTTTGTGTAACCAATTCCCTAATGGTCATTTAAGGATATTTGTAAACCTGAGTGCCCAAGCCTGATTTTTTTATTTTAAAGATTTTATTTATTTATTTATTTGTTTATCTGTTTGTTTGTTTGCTTGTTTATTCATTTATAGAGATAGTGGGAGGGAGAAAGAAAGAGGTAGAAAAACACCGATGTGATGAGTTGCCTCTCGGCCTGCATCCCTGGCTTGTGCCCTGACCAGGAATCAAACCAACAACCTTCTGGTTCACAGGCTAGTGCTCAATTCACTGAGCTATATCAACCAGGGCCAAATCTGATTATTTTATAAGCAGGTTTTATTTCTAGGAATTCATTCTAGTTCAAAGGTATAAACTTAAGTCTTTTGACCCAAATTGCCGGTGCTCCCCCCCACCCAAATAGTTGCAGTTTATATTTCTGCCAACAGTTATTGTGGAACGCTTGTTCTCAAACCTGGCTGTTTTCAGAAAATTTTGGGGACTTGAAAAAAAAACATTTCTTTCTAGGCTCTAACCACGGGGATTCTCCTTCTTTATTATTTTCCCTGTGGGACAAATTGAACTTTTGTTCAGTGAGTGTTTAGACACTCCTTCCTGCTTCTGGCAAGATCTGTTTGCCTAGTGCATGCTAGGTGCTGGGGGTCTCAAATGAACATGATATGCTGGATTGAGGTCTGGAAAGAGAGGTACACATACAAATAAACTTAACTATAGTTTTGGAAATTCCAGAGCTTTCAGAGCTAGCTTTATTATGAGGCAGTAATACTAGGACACACGATTTTTAGGATGAATTTTAAAGAAAGTAATTTAGGAGGAGAGTAACCAAGAAGCAGTACTCACTGTTGATAGATAAAAACTCAGTAAGTAACTGAGGAGCATAGTAGGTAGCTTGTTGCACTGAGCACACACAGCCTTTACTCAGTAGAGGGAGCAAAGACCCTGTTTTGGGTTGGAAAATCTTGACAGTTTTCTGTTCAGCCTCCAGTTCTCATTTTGGGTTCTACTCCACACAGGGAATCAGCATCCACTGGCACACTGAGCTGAGCCTCTGAAAGGCCCTGGTCAGTGTAGTCATGTTTGGGATGAGAACAATGGGACATGAAGGCATTTTCTTAGAAAGGTTGCTTTCCAAAAGAGGTCCCTTGGGGTAGTTGTCTATCCCCTTAATGATTTTTTAGTGACTTATTAATTATAAGGGAGATAGTTCTGCCTCAGAAGGAATTGAACATGATCATTGTTTTCTTAGGGTTGTTTCTCAAGCCCTCAGAATATGGGTAGATATTTTCAGTGGTGACCATTAAGTGGTTTTCACATGTCCTTTTATTTCTTTGTTTTCATAAGTTTATAAAAAAACTATCTAATTTTATATTTGCAAGTAATCACAAGTGTGTTTCATCGCTATTTTGCTTATTTTAGAATATTGTGAGTAACACTAGGCCTAAAGAAACAGATCATAAAAGTCTCTCATCATCTACTGATAAACGAGAGAAGTTTAAAGAGCAGAGAAAAGTCACAGTCAACCTGAAGAAAGACAAAGAGGACAAAGCCTTAAAGACAGAAAAGCGACCCAAGCAGCCTGATAAAGAAGGGAAATTAATCTGTTCTGAAAAGGGGAAAGCGTCAGAGAAAAGCATTCCCAAGAACGAGAAGGAAGATAAGGAGAACATTTCAGAAAATGACAGAGAGTACTCTGGAGATGCTCAAGTGGATAAGAAGCCTGAAAATGACATTGTGAAGAGTCCACAAGAAAACTTGAGGGAACCAAAAAGAAAACGAGGCAGACCCCCTTCCATAGCTCCTACTGGTAAGTTCCCCAAGGGGACCTCTGCAATGGGCAATGCCAGTGTTTTTTGTGGCCCCCTGTGGTTCTGTGCATCAGTCCTTCGTTTTCGTGGCAGATTTTGAATTGCTCTATGATCTGAAAACAAGTCATCTGAATTTTAAAGGAGGCATGTATCTAGATCAGCTATTTTCAGCCTTTTTCATCTCATGGAACACAAACTAATTACTAAAATTCTGCAACACCAAAAAGTATATTTTTTGCCGATCTGACAGAAATAAAATAGGTATAGTTTTGACTCATTCACACCAGATGGCTATTGTTGTGTTGGTTGTTGTCACTTTTAATTTGACAATCTAAGGGAAAAGAGGTCAGTGTCCTTGACTAAATAGTCAGGTATTGCATGTTTTAAAAGTTCTTGTGGCACTCTTGTTGCAAATTGCTGGTCTAGATGAACAGAAGTTGGGAATCATGTCTGAAACTGAGCTTCTGGGGGAGTAGGTAATTGTTCACTAGATACTTCAGCTTATGTGATAAAACCTAATACGCTGAGGCCTTTTGCTTGTACCCGTTTAAACGATCTCCATTTAAGTAAGCTTAATGGAACCTGGGCTCAGGAAATACAGTTTTCATGGAGACATGAAAGAGGAAAGGAGTGAAAAATAGGTGTGGGTATCTGAGGGAGGCTTATTGAAGGAGAATGGGGCCAAAGACCTAGAAGGGCATGGGCGCATTTGAAATTGAGCTCTCTAGGGAGTGATTATTGATTGAAAATTTTCACAGTCTGAATAAAAGGCTGAGATGGCTAATTGGTAAGAGTCAAGGTGAAAAGGGTACAGACTTAGGGAAGAATGCGCAGTGATGAAATAAAGTTGAAATTTGGAATTTTTATAGAATAATCCAGAAAGAAACATGCCCTGAATTTCTTTCTTTCTTTTATAGAAGATTTTATTTATTTATTTTTAGAGAGAGGAAGGGAGGGAGAAAAAGAGAGAGAGAAACATCAATATGTGGTTGCCTCTTGCACGCCCCCCACTGGGGACCTGGCCTGCAACCCAGGCATGTGCCCTGACTGGGAATCGAACGGCAACCCTTTGGTTCACAGGCCAGCACTCAGTCCACTGAGCCACGACAGTTGGGGACACACCCTGAATTTCTTCCTAAGCCAAACACTTCTCTATATCAGTTCAGTGGCAGGAAGTGTTCTGAGGATCTCTAGATGGAATGCCTGTGATTACCCAGCAGTGTTCATCAGACGTTTTGGCTTGTATATTCTCTACTGAATATTAAAAAACTGTGAGTCTCTTAGCACATTTTAAAGCGACATCTATTTTTTTCTCACAAGTTTAAATAGTTGGCAAAAGATATATTTAAAATATAAAATTTATTTTCATCAAAACTATGGAATTACAGAATTAGTTCTTTCATTGTTTCCAAAGCTAGTCCTGTCAATCCAGACAGTTACATCAGGCTTAGTTTCTATGGCATAAAGTCTGCCTTAATATGCTTCAAATACATGTATTAGTCATTCACAGTAGACAAGCTTCTTGCATCTGAGTTCTAATTTCAAGACAGGAAATTGGGTAGATTGATTTCTTACCAGATGGAATAAGGCACCTCCCCCTTTAGTGGTTGTGACTGGGTTTGCCCTCAAAAGCTGAGCATGCTGGAATTGTCCCTAGACAAATTAGGGCCTAGACTTGTGCTGTCCAATATGGTATCCACTAGCCATATGTGGCTAGTGAGCTCTTGAAATATGGCTAGTCTGAATTGAGATGTGCTGTAATCGGATTTCAAATACTTAGTGTAAAAACCCCCACAAGAATGTATAATATCTTAATAATTTTTATATTGATTGCATGGTGAAATACTTTTGGATGTATTGGGTTAAATAAAATATATTCTTAAAAATCAGTTTTACTTTTTTCTTTAATTTCTTAACGTGACGACTAAAAATTTTAAGTTTACATATGTGGCTTGCATTTGTGGCTCTCATATTTCTGTTGGATAGTACTAGCCTAATCACTGGCTTTCTCCACAGCATTCCGGGAGAGAATTCAACTCTAATGCCCAAGGTATCCATGTAATGAATTGACTTCTTTCCTGTGCATTCTGAATGATACCAGTTATAGACTACCCTTGGGAGAACTGGGAAAATAACCTGTGTGTTTTGTGTTCAAATGAGGAATCCTAGTTAAGAAAGTCTGGAAGTTTTAAACCTCTGGACAGTGTACCATGTTAAGATGTGGGTTGAGTGAGAGCTGGCCTGTTTATGTTAGTGGGAGAAGTGGAAAAGGTGAACTGGCAGAAATTGAATGTGCCCCCTTCTCCTTTTAGGAAATCGGCTATGTGGGCATTGAGCATTGTGAAACTGATACTTCTTGAGCTTTCGCGCTCTGTGGTACGCCCTCTGGAAAGCGTGGATGGGGGTAGTTGCACTGCAGCTTGCAGACTGTTCCTCTGAAGCCACATGACTTCATTCAGATAAAATAAATGTCTTCCAGTTTAATGCTTGTCTTTTGTAAGTGTAGGATTTCATTACCAGATAGGATCAATCTAAGAGAGAAATGGTGGTTTCCAAACTTACTGTTAACACTTGTCTTTCCTCCCTGGTCAGCATCTTTGGAGCAGGATCTGGAATATGAATTGTTAAACCACCTTTCCAGATGATTCTTACTGTAAGAAGAGTTTGTGAAAAACTGAAGTTCTGTACAGTTAGCCCCAGTCTGTATATGATATCAAAGTGAAGAAGGTTTGCCAAATAGCTGGTAATATAGTTCACATTCCCTTTAAAAATTCCTTAGAATAAGTTCATTGACTCAGGGGAGCCTTGAGCCCCCTAGATTATATACAGACTTGATTGGAGAGGGATCTGAGCTATTTAAGAAGGGTTGTTTGTGTTTAATTTGGAATGTTGGTGATCCCTGAGTTCCCACCACTTGGAACAAAATAACGTTGGCACACTGGGAAAATCCAACACAGGAAGGTCCGAGGAGTTCGGCACTCTCATCAGGCGTGGCTCCTCTGAACAGCCCTGTCTTCTGTTTGGCCGTTTCACATGGCAGGTCTGAAGCTTTTGGTGTAAGATGGGTCTTCTCTCCCCTCCCTGTCCCCTCTTTTCCTTCCTCCTTCCCCTCCCCCCTTCCATTTCCTTCCCTTCCTCCTCCTCTTGTTTTCTTCTTCTACCTGCCTTTGGGATTCTTATCTTTCCTGATTGTGGAAGGGCTTCTTCAATGTTAGATTTAAAAATAAAGAGTACTGTGCAAGGGTTTAGTGTCTTCACGGGTAAGTTATTTCAGAGGGGGATTTGCTAGTGGTCAGTAGCCTTGCCTGGAACACTTACTGTTAAATGGAAGAGTCTTCTGAGATTTTTCTGGAATTGTTTTTAGAGGTTGTAAATTTTGACATTCTTTTTTGGCTCCTCAAAACTAGGATCAATGCCAGGCTAACTAATTTAGCAAGTAGAGATTGAAAACAGTCAAGCCATAGTTCCAGGATTCATGTTTTAAGAATTAGCCTACATGGTAGATTTTTCTGAGTATTGGGTAAGTCAAGATTTTTGTGGGGTTTTTTTGTAGAAAGAAAAGGAACCATTTAATTAAAAGTTATACAGGTTCGGAAAAATGGTGGAATGTCACTGTCGCCATTATCTACCGAAGTCCCTTTAAAACACCCAGAAACATACTCCTGCCTCCTCTTTCCAAACCAGGCCAGGTCAGGGGTACCAAATCTCAGGAAAAGAAATAGAAGTCCGTAGCTCGGCTAGACTCCTGTTCTTAATCCAAAACCTCATTCCCATGGCGGACCAGTGGGAGTCCTGCTTTCTCTAAAACTGCTAAGAGAGAGCTCCACATGGCTGCTGCATCTTGCTTTCTTACTTCCTAAGCCCTGTGTTCAAGAAAGCCCCCTCTCAGCTCCCAAAACCACGTGGTGAAGCCGGATAAGTCAAGTTTTGATGAAAAGGTTTGATGCTGGTAAAAATGACTTTTCTATTGTTCTTACACCTTCATAATTTAAAGCACTCATGTTGGGGTGGAGTGTTTTAAATAGAGGGTTTCAGGAGAGAAGCATATGACTAGAGCTGGGTCACAGATGTCAACATCTCCTGTAAGGAAGTAATTTCTCACCCATTTCACTTTTTTGTTTTCTTTTAGCTTCAGTAAGAATGCTCCTTGGTCTGTTTATCACACAAGAATGTCTTTGTGTGTGTGTGTACTTATAGATAACAATGAGGATTGGACACTAAGAAATTACATACCATTTTTGTGTGATTTTATTTTCATTGTAGCTGTGGATTCAAACTCTCAAACATTGCAACCAATAACACTGGAATTGAGAAGACGAAAAATATCAAAAGGAAGTGAAATCCCATTAAAACGCCCTCGGCTTGACAAAAATTCATGTGAGTGTTCAGTTTGTGTATGTGTGCCTAGAACTGACTTCATTTGGGTTAGCCTGCCTGTATCCATGTTTTCCCCTATTTCCAATAGGCTCTAAGACTTGTGCTTGCTCATAGACTAATATGAGTGGGATGTGGTTGGATCAAAAAGAATTTTGCTAGGAGAAAAATAAATTTCAGAGTATAAACCCCATTAATATTGGGCTCAGTGGTAATCATCTTCATACCCATAATCTTTTGGTTTGATTTGATTTCTACTGGAAATTTAATGGCCTAGGAGGGGATGGATTTTATATGCTGAGTGAAACTTTAAAAATACTATTTATTGATTTTTAAAAAGGATTTTTGATAATCGTTCTAAGGCTCTATAAACCTTATTGACTTTGAAAGTCAGTACGTAGACTTTTATGTTGGAAAGTTCCAACATAGAATTGAGTTGTCAAGACTGAGACATGGCCTTGGCACATATTTGCAGACCATAAATCCTTAAATAAGGAAAATTCTATCCTGGCAGAGAGACTGTGCCTTTACTTAAAACTATAAACTAGGAAAAGATACTTCCTTTTATCACTGGTCTGATATTCCATAAGTCTCTAGGAACCCCTTATAGAGGACAACCAGTCCAGAAATCTGTAGTAGCAGAGTTACTTCTTCTGATTTCTTGACTACGACTCTCTTAATGGTTTGTAGCCCAGGAAAAGTCAAAAAACTACGCAGAAAACACAGACAAAGACTTATCGAGGAGACGGTCCTCCAGGCTGTCCACAAATGGGACTCACGAGATCTTAGATCCTGACGTGGTTGTGTCAGACATGGTTGATACAGTTAATACCGATTCTTTGCAAAACGCGTCATCCAGCACCAAGGAATCTGAAGAGGGTGAGTCAAAGTCCGTTCTGGAGCTGCGTTGCCCACCTGATGCCTCTCTAGTGAAAGCCGATCTAAATGTCTGTGTACTGCCTCTCATGAATCTTAGGTGGTCTTGAAATCAAGTTATTGAATGGGCTGCAGTGTTTTTATAACATATTGTTCTTCACTGATAATTCAGTAGACAAACTTTGTGAGATTGGTTTTGCTTACATACATCTGAATGTTGGGTTGTAGGGAGGTACAGTGCTTGAAGAGCCCTGCCTGTCTCTCTGTCTTTCTGATGCCATCTTGTTCCAGTGCCTGCGCTTTTTTGTTAATGCTTCTGGCGAATCCTCCCTCAGTGAGAGCCTCTTTCTTAGAGATGCTCACAGCCCTGGCTATATGTGCTAGAACCTCTGAATATATTCTTTAAAATACACACTTTTAAACGATTTTATTAATTTTTAGAGAGAGGGAAAGGGAGGGAGAAAGAGATGGAGAAAAATATTTATGTGTGAGAGATACGTCGATTGGTTGCCTCTTGCACGCCCCCAGCTGGTGACCTGGCCAGCAACCCAGGTACGTGCCCTGACTGGGAATTGAACCAGCAACTTCTGGATTCACAGGCTGGCATTCAATCCACTGAGCCATACCAGCCAGCGCAATTTTTTAAATTTTAGTTTTGATTTTAGAGGGAGAGAGAGAGAGAGGAAGGGGTGGGAAGGTAGAGAGAGTGAGGGAGAGAGAGCAAGAGAGAGAAACGTCGATTTGTTGTTCCACTTACTGATACATTCATTGGTTGATTCTTGTATGTGCCCTGACTGGGGATCAAACTTGAGACCTTGGCATATTAGGATGACACTCTAAGAATTTAGCCACCTTCCCAGGGCTATGAATATATTTTATGCTGTGAGATGAATGGCTTCCTCTAAAAAATTCCTGGCTTTCTTGGTCTGTTGAGGTACTTGAGGTACTTTTGGTTCTTATACTATATACATGTATAATACATGTTTCCTGAGCTTTGTTTTTTTCTTCTAGGTCAGTTGAAATCTCCTTTGGAAGCTGGCCAGATCTCATCTGCACTAACTTGCCATTCCTTGGGGGATGGATTGGGGGCTACAGGCTTGGAGTTGAACTGCAAGTCAATGGGAGAAAACGCTATGAAAACGGAACCTACTTCTCCCCTTGCTGAGTTACAAGAGATTTCTACTGTGGCAGGTTCATATTTAGAGTTAACATAATTCTCTCCTACTATATACTTTTGATGTGAACTATAAATAATGGATTCTTCAAATGATGTTTCTTCATCTTTTATTAATAATATTCCCTTATTTTAATGTTATACCCTTTTCATTTCTCATATTGCTAATTTGTATTTTTTTCTCGATTAGTATGAATAGGGATTTACCAATTTTGTTTCAAAGAACCAACCTATTATTTTTTCTCTATTTGTCTTTTTAAAATGTCATTGATTTCTGTTTTGACCTTAACACTGTTTTCTTCCTTTAAAATTTTCTGGAAATGTACGTCATTTTAGATTTTCTTCTTTTTTCAGTATGAGCATTTAAAGTTATAAATTTTTGCCTTGGCTGAGGTAGCTCAGTGGATTGAGTGCCAAGTGGCAGGTTTGATTCCCTGTCAGGGCACATACCTGTGTTGCAGGCCAGGTCCCCAGTTGGGGGCCTTTGAGAGGCAACTGATCAATGTTTCTCTCGCACATGATGTTTCTCTCTTTTTTCCCCCTCTCTTCCCCTCTCTCTAAAAATAAATAAATAAAATCTTTACAAAAATAAAGTTATAAATTTTCCACTAGCACTATTTTAGCTATATCCTACAAATTTTGATGTTCTTTTTTCATTTTCATTCAATTTAAATATCTTGTGACTTATTTGTTGACCATGGGTGACTTAGGATGTGTGTTCTATTCCTTGCTGTTATTGATTTCTAATGTAATTCCATTTGGGTCAGAGAATGTACTCTGTAGGATTTTAGGCTTTTAAAATTTGTTGAGACTTGTGGCCTGGCATATGATCTGTCTTGGTGAATGTTTCATATGCACTTGAAAAAAATGTGTATTCTGCCATTGTTGTTTATGTGTTCTATGTCTATTAATTAGGTCAAGGTGATTGATAGTATTTTTCCGATATATATCTTCATTGATTTTGTTTTTTATGTTTAGTTCTATCAGTTACCAAGAGAGGAATGTTAAAAATCTTTTAACTGTGATTGTGTATTTGTCTGTTCCTCCATTTATTTATTTATTTATAAATAAATATTTTATTTATTTTTAGAGGGGAAGGGAAGGGAAGGAGAGAGGGGAAGGAAAGGAGAGAGGAAGAGAAACATCAATGTGTGGTTACTTCTCGTGCGCCTCCTGCTGGGGACCTAGCCTGCAACCCAGGCATGTGCCCTGACTGGGAATCGAACCAGTGACCCTTTGGTCCGCAGGCCTGCACTCAGTCCACTGAGCCACACCAGCCAGGGCTGATCCTCCTTTTAATACTGTTAGTTTTGCTTAGTGTATTTTGAAGTTCTGTTATTAGGTACATACACATTTATGATTGTTATGTCCTCCTGGTGAATTGTCCCCTTTGTAATCTGAAATATCACTTTGTCTTTGATAATAGTATTTGACTTGAAGTCCACTTTATGTGTTATTAGTACAGGTACTCCAGCTTTCTTTTACTTACTGTATACATGGCATGTCAAACACTTTCAATATAAGTGTGTCTTTGAATTCTAAGTGTGTCTTTTTTTAAAGATTTTATTATTTATTCTTAGAGAAAGGGAAGGGAAGAGAAAGGGGGAGAGAAACTGGTGTGTGAGACAAACTTTGGTTGGTTGCCTCTTGTATACGCCCTCTAAATAGTTTTTTCTTTTTAACGATTTTATTTATTTATTTAGAGAGAGGAGAAAGGAAGGAGAAAGAGAGAGAAACATTAACGTGTGGTTGCCCCTCACGTGTCTCCAACTGGGGACCTGGCCCGCAACCCAGGCATGTGCCCTGACTGGGAATTGAACTGGCAGCTCTTTGATTCACAGGCCCGTGCTCAATCCACTGAGCCACACTAGACAGGGCTAAATAGTTTTGTTTTTAGTATGACCATATGTAAGACTGTATACCATAATGTCTGTAGGTCTACAGAATTGCATACTTTTATTTGTATAATTTCAGTTTTGAGGAGAGGGGTAGATCTCCTCCTCTTCCTTGCCCCTGTCCTTCTTCTTCCTCTTCCCTCCTCTTCTTCCCTCTTCGCCCCTCCTCCTCCTTATTCTTTCTTGACCAGATGCCACCTTGTCAACATAAATGCTGTAGCAGAACAGCTCTTTGAAAATAGTGAACTGAAAGTACTTAGGTATTTTACTCCTGGTTCATCTGTGGTTCCATCAGGTTGGTCTTTGGTACCCCTGGGTCAGAGTGCTGTGCTGTGCCTCAGTTTTGTGGGTGCAAGTGATCTCTTTTCCTGTTGAGCCTCCTCTCAGTGGCAGGGATCTTCTCCTTCCAGCCTGCTTTTCTGTCATGTGGGGAAAATCATTAGCGTCGATGTGCAAATAAGGTGGAAATTCATTCTCAGAACTTAGTTGTCTGTTTTGGCAGGGAGAGCTCTAGATGACAGCTACATCCCGTATAACTCAGCAGACTAAGCTCTTAATGATGTTGTCTTAAAGGTGGTATTATTTTAGACATCACTTGAAGTTGGCAGTGAGTTATTCTTACAGCACTAGAAAATATGCTATGCAAATTAGATGAGTGAGGAGACTAGGGTAGAGGCTAAATCCAGTGCCTGTTTTGAAGTTTACATATTTTGGGGGGGGTCTTAGGCTAACCTCTTTCTAAACGACACAACAGTATCTGTCTTGTGTTGGTTAATTCAGCTGTGTCTTGGTTTGTGTAGAGGATGGAAAGAAGGTGACATGAGGGTGGGACAGGTGAGTGCTGAGAAAGGAAGACGGTAAGATTTCATGCATTCCTTTGCTTTTTCAGGTTGCACAGAGCATTTCCTAGGGACTGACATTGAAACCACTGTAACTAGCTGAAGCACTACCCATTTTCCAAGATAGTTTACAGTGAGGGCAGAGGTCAGATCTCCTTGAGCTTGCGCTGGGAGGAGTAGATGCAGCGTGGGACCTGTTACTGTACTCTGGAAGTAGGCTCTAAGCTGTTTGTTTTACTGACTTTTAAAAGCTAGAGGAGAATGCAGTCAAAGTTGTTCTTCTTGGGCAGGCATTTGTTTCTGCTGTAAAACAGAAATTAGAGTAGGTGCCCTTAGAAGTTCAGAGAGCTCAGATTATTCTTTAAATCTGGACCCAGCCCGCCGGCCATGCACAGAAAACCAGGACCATTTGAAAATGGTCTGCAGTCCATTCATTCCTTTCAGTCAACAAATATTTAGCAAGTGCCTACTAAGTGCTACACTGGATTTTAAGCTGTCTCATTTGTGAGAGTAGTCTACACAGAATACACAGAATAAACAAGAGAGAAGACCTAACAGAAGTATAGACTCAGTCAGCAATTTTTTTTAACTAAATATTTGTTAGAACAGGACACTGCCATGTGGTCTAGACCAGCGATTTTTCAACCTTTTACATCTCATGTCACATATAAACTAATTACTAAAATTCTGTGACGCACCAAAATATGTTATATTTTTTGCCGATCTGACAAAAGTATAATTTTGATTCATTCATACCAGATGGCTATTGTTGTGTCGGTGTCATTTTTTTATTTGACAATCTAAGGGAAAAGAGATCAGTACCTCGACTAGATAGTCAGGTATTGCATGTTTTAAAAATTCTTGTGCCCCTGCACACCAGTTGAAAATTGCTGGTCTAGATCAATGATTCTAACCCATGGAGTCTTAATGTGTTGTCAGTTATAAAATGAATAGGAAGTTGTCATTAAAGTATCAAAAGTTTACAAATGATTTACTTTTAAATTATCCAGGTTCGTTTCAGAGTAATGTCTATAGTAGTTTTTGCAAATGATTTATTTTTAAATTAACCAGGTCAGATTTAGATTTAGTGTAATGCTATAATGGTTTCGCTTTTGTGCACTTGAGTAGGAGGGTCACAGGGTTATAGCCACTGTGCCTTGGGAAGTTGTGGTGTCTGTGGTTTGCCATCAGGCGATGCTGTGGTGGAAAATTGGTTGGGAATTCGTTGTCCCACGGGTTAGAGAGATGAATGAAACATCTGATCCATGCCCTTCTAGGTGTCTCTGTCCAGATGAATGAATGAAACTGCAGGTATCATAACACAAGACAAAGGAAAGTGGTGTCATGAGTAATACTTAGAGTAAAACTATGGAAGAGAAGACTTGACAGCGATAATATTTGCCTGCCACATGAAAGTTGAACTCGGGACTCACTTGTTGAACCCTTCCTGTATGCCCAGGAGCTCTGCTAACTGTTGAGCATACAAAGACAAATAGGCATTCTCGGTCTTAGTGTTCATTAAATGTTATTTGGATATGACTTTGGGAGAGGGGTGATATTTAGGTTGATGGTTTGGAGGCAGGGGTGGAAGAAGATGGTACTTGCACATGTTCTTGAAGGATGAGTAGGAGTTCGGCATTTGGAGATGGACATAGAGCAGCATCAACAAACATAATCAGAGGGTCTTTTTGTGAGACTGTCAGGTGTGCTTTCTGACTTAATTACAGGCTTCCTGAAGTGGGTTAAGAGCAGGGAAGATGCTGCCAAACCGAGGTCAGTTGCTTTGAGGAATTTATGGATCTACTGAAAATGCAGGATAGGGGGATAGCCCTGAAACTTTCACTGGCTGGCTGTGTTGCTAAGGTTGCTTTCCTCCTGTTTACCTGTTCTTTGGCCTTAAGGTATTTTAAAGTATTTTTTCTGAATCGTTTGAAAATAAGTTGCTGGCTTTTATGCTTAAATGCTTTAAACAAGGACATTCTCTTACATTACCACAACATATTTTACCGAAATCAGGGCATTATTTAAACTTGAACAGTGATTTTGTTGTTACCTTTTACCTCATTTATGGAAGTGGTCTTAGGTTCATTCAGTTACTCTTTTGGTAACTTACTTTTTTATATCCATAGATTTGAAAAGAAATCCAGAAAAGTACAAGAATAATAAAGTTAACATTCATGTCTCCCCCTGCTCAGAACTGTTGGTGTTTGGTCATGAATGCCTCACCCAGGTTCTTCTGCTGGCCTGCGTTGGGCCTGCTCTTTCTGGCTACGTGCCACCTCTGCGGCTTCATCCTTCCTCACCCTCCCTCCTTACTGATTTTGTTCCCGCCACGTGGTCTCCTTGCTGTTCTGCAAGCACAGCAGTTACACTCTCACCTTCTGTCAGCACGCTTTTATTGAATACCTCTTATTCCCAACCAGAGCAAATAGATCCATTGGAAAAGTTATTTCATCAGCTGAATAGTTGGTAATATTTAGTTCATTGGCTTATTCATTCAACAATTACTTGAGCAATATTTTTCTTTTTTTAAAAAAAGATTTATTTATTTTTAGAGAGAGGGGAAGAGAAGGAGAGGAAGAGAAACATCAAGGTGTGGTTGCCTCTCACATGCCTCCTACTGGGAACCTGACCCACAACCCAGGCGTGTGCCCTGACTGGGAATCAAACCAGTGACCCTTTGGTTCACAGGCCTGTGCTCAATCCACTGAGCTACACCAGCCAGGGCTTTTGAGCAATGTTTCTTATATACCAAAACTTTGAGGGAGAGAGGAAAGCTGGAGGGGGTTAGGAAAACACACAAAAATGAATAACTTGTCTCCTTGACCTCAGGGAAGCACTTACTTATAAGAATGGATTGTCCTGGATACTTCAGTTGGTACAGTAAATGACAAATAGCATTAGTGATTGTTCATTGCCTACCTTAAATATTTCTAATTTACCATAATGTTGACAACCCCCTTTTTCCCCAAACAAAATTGCAAGTAAGTCCTTTTTTTTTTTTTTTTTTTGATGCAGTGATTCTTTTTTCAAGATTCCTGCTTGATACGGGGATTTTAAAAATTCAACATGTATGACCAGATAAAGAATGCTTTGAAAATTAATGTGAGAAGGTGTTTTAATGTTTTCTAAGGTATTAAAAGTTAAATCACACCATTTGCTCATTGATTTTCTTCATTGAAAAACATAACATGACAGGAATATAAGGTCATCCTAGACTTTGTGGGATGACTCAAAAATGATGTAATAAGGAGACAACAATGAAAGGTTTTGTTTAATGTTGATTTTTAAATGAAATTTACTTTTAATAAGTACTAGTTCTTTTGATGAATTGTCACAACTACTCTCTGAATTAAGGCATCTGGGACCCCTATTTTAAAAAGTGTTTTATAAAGAAAAAAAAAGTCATTTTGCTGTTTGCTTTTTCAGTAAATTTCAAAGCCAATACATGCTAGGAAAAAGGAGAACAACTAAAAGAAAAAGAAAGTCTTTCCTTTATAATTTTCTCATTCTAGAAAGAACTATGGTATAATTTGGTGTGTGGCTTTCCATCCTTCTAGACATGGTTCTGTGATATGCATAGACAAACATACATGTGTGCATGTAGCTTTAAAAGCATAATAGAATCATACTCTTTTATGATTCAACGGCTTGCTATGTTTGTTTATGGTATTCCATGTGAGTTCACTATCTCCTTTCACAATTGCATATGATTTATTTTATTGTATGAGAATTCCATAATTTATTTAACTATCCCCTGCTGAAAGACATTTATTTCTACTTTTTCACTGTTCGCCCTGTTTTATAGGCAAAGAGCCCAATACTTGCCAAGGAATAACTTAGGCAGAGTTGTACACTTCCTGGATGGCTGGTGTGGTGCATGGTCTGTGGCTCCCATCTTCCAAATGAGTGCCTAATGCCATCTGATGAGATGCTGGGTGCTGTGTGAATCAATCCCTGCCTTAGGGAAATTGTACAGTGTGTGATGCAAAACTCCCACTGCTCTTGAGGGGACTCCTTAAAGCCGTGTGTACGCTCTGAGTAAGAGGCTTATTAGTAAGGTGGCAGGCTTGAAGAGCAGTGTATGGTACAGATGATGTCAGCTCCAGACACAGTGGTGCCTTTGGAATTCTTTAATTTGAGGGGGGAATTCTTTAATTTGATCTGGAATGTGAGTGGTGTTCCTGGTGTTCCTTTTGGAACAGGGCTTAGTGGTGAGTACAGGACGATCTAGGAAGATTGCTGGGAGAGCGGGCGTGTTGTTGAGAACTCATTCACCAGGAATGTGTCATGTAAGCAAGCAGGAAGGAGGGCGGCATCGTCATCAGAAACATCTAGGAATGCCCCTTGAGGCCAGGATGCTGCTGTGTTAGTCATTGTTTAGTGACTGCTGTCCCAAGCCCATGCCAGTCATGGAGTTTCTAACCTGGGCCGGAGTCACCATCTGAGACGTGCTAAGGGGGCTCCTGGGCAGCAGCAGGAGAAGCTGGTGATGGCGACAAGTCTAGTGCTGACAAGTCTAGTCCGGAGCAGAAGAGAGTATTAGCTTCTTCTGAGGCAGCTCTGGCATTTGGGGCAACTCTGCCATCTTGTGGAACAAAAGCTCAGTGGTTTTTGTGAGGGCTGAGTGCAGAGACTGCAGTCCAGGCGATAGGCTTGGCAAGGTTGCTTTCCTCCTATTTAGACATTCTGTGGCCTCAAAGTATTTTTCCCTGTATATATTTTTAAGAAATTTTTATTTTGAAATAATTTCAGACTTACAACAAAGTTGCAAGCATAGTATGAAGAATTCCTGTGTAGGTATACCTTGGAGATAATGAGATTTGGTTATAGGCCACTGTAATAAAGTGACTATAGCAATAAAATGAGTCATAATCTTTTTGCTTATTAGAGGGTCTTGCCTTCAGTTTGTAAAAAACACAACATCTGCAAAGTGCGATAAAGCGAAACACAGTAAAATGAGGTATGTGTGTGTATCATCAACCAGATTTCCCACTTGTTATGAATTTACCATGTTAGCCTCATTACTGTTTTTTTTAAAAAGTTTTTTACAAGAGTTTCTTTGAGCCAAACTGATGACATGCCAGGGAAGCAAGATCTCAAATGTTCCTATCTGTTTTGTTTTGTTTTTCTAAGATTTGACTTATTTATTTTTAGAAGGGAAGGGAAACAGAAAGAGGAATGGAAACATTAATGTATGATTGCTTCTTGCACACCCACTACCGGGGACCTGGCCTGCAGCCCAGGCATGAGCCCTGACCGCGAATCAAACCAGTGACCCTTTGGTTCACTGGCCAGTACTCAATCCACTGAGCCACACCAGCCAGGGCCCTATTCTGTTTTTTAAAGTATTTTTTCTGAATTGTTTGCAAACAAGTTGTAGACCTTGGCCCTCAAATATCTCAGTACATATTTCCTAAAAACAAGGATGTTCTCTTACGTTATCATTAATATAATTATCAAAATCAGGACCTTTATCAGTTATAGCAAAAGTAGGAAAAAATTTTGTTTTTTTCTGGTCAAGATCTAATGCTGGATGACACATTGGATTGAGTTGTCGTTTTTTAAAGTTTTCTTTTATCTGAAACAATTGTTCAGTCTTTCTTTGTCTTTCATGACTGATATTTCTGAAGAATAAATATGGTGTTCCTCCATTTGGAGTTTTCTGATGTAGCCTCCTGATCAGATTTAGGTTATTCACTTTTAGCAGAAATACCATGTAAGTAATACGTCTTTTTCAATTGTATTGTATCAGGAGGCACATGATATCTGCCCCATTTGCTGGTGCTGCTAACTTTGATCGCTTGGTAAGGTGGTAACTACCAAGTTTCTCTATGTAAAGCTATTATTTTTTCCCTTTATAATTAAAAACATTTCTTGTGAGAGGATACTTTGAGATTATGTAAATACCTTCTTTCTTTATTAAATGTTTGCCTACTGTTTTAGCATTTATTGATATTTCTTGTTTGAAACAGCTTTAACTAATGGCTGCCTAATGGTGGTTTCTAACTCTCATCATTCCTTCTACATTTCTTAGTTTGTTGTATTTTGAGGAAGAGCTCTCCCTTCTTTTTTTATTTATCGTGTTTATGTATATCCACATGGACTCACAGAGTCTTACTTTGTTCGATGGGTTATAATCTGTTTCTATTATTACTTATTTTAATACCCATTTTTGTCCCAGATTTGTTTGGCCAGTGGGAGTCCTTCAAACTTGGTACTGTATCTTCTCTTCTTTACTTTCTGGCATAACAAGGTGTTTTAAGCTCATATTTACCCATCCCTGGATTCAGCTATTTCTCTAAGAAGTCTGTTTCTTTTAAGTGGAGAAATTAGAAACCAGGATCTGGGTGCTAAGTGTGCTCATTGTTCCTAGGGAACACAGAGATGATGTGGAGGTTTCTCTTTACCACCTGCCTTCCTAGCCCAAGCCCCTCTCTGGAGGCATCCGTTATCAGCAGTTTGATTTCTGTCCTTCTGGCATCCTTTCTGTGCGTTTTTATAATATCTTTCCCCCCCACATATAACAACCATACATGGAATTGTATAGTAGGTACTGGGCAATTTCCTGTTTTCACTTAATATGCCTTGAGATTGTCCATATCAGTAAGTACAAGCCGCTCCACTCTTTTAAGTGGCTGGTTAGAATTACATAATTCAGACTTCCTGTAATTTTTAAAGCTGTTTCTCTGTGGACATTTTGGTTTAGTATTTTTTATTCTAAGCATTTGACTGGATGGACTCACTGTGAATGTTTAAGTTTAAATTTGTTCATGTTTTTCTTTTATTGAATTTTTACTTCAAAGCTGAGAAAGTTATTCCTTCACAGACTAAAAAATGTTTTATTTATTATAGTGTTTGAAGTACATGTCAAAAAAAGTATTTTAACTACTGGGTTCTTGTGGTGTCATTGCTGACTAGAATACCAACTGTATTAGGGGTTGGTGCTGAGGGAACACAAGACAATGAGAAGCGGCCCTTATCCTCTGGCTGGAAAAGTGACACATAACAGGATCCAAGAGCAGCAGATCCAGAGTGCTAAAGATGGGCTGTAGCAGATGGTCACTTGTCCCAGGAGTTGATAGCATGTGGTCCCTGATTGCCAGGGCCATTTGGATGCCCTTCTGCGTGTGGGGTGAGCTGAGTCTAGATGGAAGTGAAGACTTGGCTGAGCCAGGGAAGAAGGGCAGGGGGTGGGCACAGCATGAGCAGAAGTGTGAGCTGTGGGATGTGACGCAGTTGCTGGGGCCAGCGATGGGCTGAGGCAGATGCTGAGGACTCATCGTGGGTTAAAGGGAGATGCTTTCTGATAGTAAGATGGTACTTAGAATGCCAGATTGAATATTGCCAATCAGACTGAATATCACCATCACAGTCATCTAACTGTGAGGTTTTAAGGTAACTAGCAATGAACATACAAAAGAACGGAGTTCAATAGGACATTTATTTCTAATCCAAGTTTCAAGAAACACAGTATAAAAACCTCTTTTAGTATAAAAGTAACGTGAGCTTATTGTAAAAGGAAAGTATTAAGTGTTACTAGAAAATGTGAGGGCTTCTGCACCTACCTGTATTATCCATTGCCGTGTTAACAATATTACTGAAAACATAATGGCTCAAAGCACACATGTACTTTCTCACTGTTTGTCAGATCAGTCACAGCTTAACTGGGTCCTCTGCAAGGCTACCATCAAGAGGCTGGCCAGGGCTGCGTTCTCGTCTGAAAACTACTGGGGAAGGATCTGCTTCCTGGCTCACGTGGTTGTTGACCGCATTCAGTTCCTTGCAGGAAGTCCAACTGAGGGCCAGTTTTTTGCTGGCACTCTCAGTTCTTTGCCACATGGACCTCTCCATAGACTGGCTTATAACATAGCGGTTTGTTTTCATCTAGCCAGCAAGGAAGTGTAAGACGGCTGTTACAGCATTACATAACGTAATCATGAAAGTGACCTGCTGTCACCATTGCCATATTGTATTAGAGGCAAGTCACCGGTCCTTCCTACACACAGGGTGAGGGGATTTGTATGTGGTTGTGACTACCAGAAGGCAGGGATTATTGGGAGACATTTTATAGTCTAGCGCCCCCACCACCAAAAAACCCCCACACATACAGTGAGGAAAACATTCTCTAGAGTTACTGTTCTTAAAAGGAAATTCGAATTCTATGGACTATTTTTTTCTGTATAGTAGTAACATGGGAGAGGCTGGAAATCAATGAGGAAGAGCACAGCATGTAAATGAGAATACCAGGAACTATTTGTAGATACTGATTTCCATCCATACTGCTTTATAAAACAGGAATAAATTGGTTTCTACCCCTAGGGTAACTTGATTACCCTTAGCTTTTGAACCAGGCTTCCGCGAGGATTTAATGTACGTTTTTCTGCCTTCTGTGTCCTGGTAACTGCTCCCATGTTGACAAGGACCATAGCATACCAGGAGTGGATGATGTCACTTAACAGGGACCACCAGTGACAGATGTTCCAAATGAACTGTCCTCCCCTTGGGAAATACACATCCATGCGTGAGACTTGGGATTTGTGTAGACAGGGGTCTACAGGCCCTCTGGGCGGCCAGTGGCTCTCTCGTGTCTTGGCCATGCTTTCAACACTGTTTCTTTTGTCGCAGGAACAGCTTTCCCGGGAGGAGTGTAATGGGAGAGCATGAAAGAGTTTTATTGCTTGTTCTACTGTGAAAATAATATGACTATTATAAACATGTTAGAAAACACAGAAAAGTAGAGAAAATCATTTGGTTTACTTGAAAACCCGTAATCAAAGGTTGCCACTGTTTACTTTCTTACAATTCTGAAAAATAATATATACTATTATGTTTTATATATTAGTCTTATACATGATTTTATGTTTTGCTCATAATGTTTCTTTCGTGGGTTTTCTTGAGCATAGTTACACTGTGTTTTTTACATTAAACTATGTAAAACACTTTTGCTGGCTGCATCACTTTACTGTTCTTATTGTGCTTTTATTAGTCATCGTGAATACATCAGCTTTTGATTAATTAGATGTTAAAATTTTGCAGGTCATGTCACTGATACATGAACCCCTGGCTTGGACTATGCATCATATTGTTTTAAGCAAGTCACTGTGAGATCAATGACAACCATGGTGACAGCTCATGTTCAAGTGACCTGTTACAGCTGATAAGGGTTTTTCTCTTCTCCTACTTCATGGATACACGCAGGGGGCTAGCGCTCTCATTTGACGTCATAGTACAATAAGTACTGTAAGAGGAGAAAATGAACACACTCTGTATTTCACATTTTAGAATGAGTGAACAGAACCAACTGTAACACAAATAGAAAGGGACAGATACGTGATTTATTTTCCATGAAGTACTTACGGGGATGCAGAAAAGGCAGAGCAGCATCTTTGCTGCTGAGAAGCCAAGGAGGAAGTATTGTGCAAGGAGGTGGCATTTGAAGGACGAGCAGGGCTTGGCTTGCATGTGGGAGAAGTGTGCCCGACAGAGGGAACCACGTGGACCACACTGGCCGAGCCAGCAGCTTTCATTGTGTGTACAGAGAGCTCATTGTGGCTGTGGTAGGGAAAAGTGGGATAAAATTGTAAAGTCTGGGAAATTTTCTGTGCCTCTAAAAATTTGTGGAGTGCAAAATTAGTAGTTTGTAAGCCCTTCATGAAAAAGGAATAAATACTTAAGTCTTGGGGTATTTGTTCTTATATATATATATAAATATAATATAAATAAAAACATAAAAAATATTTTTTATATTTTAATATATAAATAAATATATTTTTTGCTGTTTCATTTTAACACATAATTCTCATCATTAGAAAGTGAACATAAACATTAATACTATGTAATTTTTTTATCGCTATTCAGTTTGAGGGTCTGAGATTATGGTTAATTGTATAATCTATCACATTTTCTCACAGGCTATTATCATCCATAACTGATTTATACCCTATTTGCTGCTTGTCTCATCCTGAGGCTTGTGTTGATTGTTCTTTCCCAATAGTGCAGGGTGGATTACTAACAGGCTTATAATTAGAAGGACATGCATATCAATGAGTTACAATTTTACTGAATTGAACTTACAGGGGAATCTTCCTGAACTTTCATCGTTGAAGATTCATAATTCTCAAATCTTTCTTTTAATGTTTACTTCTTCAGATAACTACCAGCAACTCATTTTTTGTTTTATCAATGTTTATCTTGAAGGGGGCTCTTGGCTTGGCCAGAGGCTTCATGACAGTGGCACCTGGCAGTGTCTTCTCTCCTAGGGAGTTTCTCTGTTCACCTGAGCCTCTGCAATCCTAGTACTGCCTCTCAGAGACAGGTGGTTCACCTGCATGCCCACCTTGCTCTCCTTTGGAGGTCCAGCTGTTCCTACCTTCTGCTAAGTTAGGGTTTTGCTTTTGGAGTTTTTATCCTCATAAACTAAAACTTCTTTTTGAGAGGCTTACTAGGTTCAGGCTGCTATGACAGAGTACCATAGACTGGGTGGCTTATAAACAACAGGACTTTATTTCCGACAATCACGGAGGCTGGGAAGTGCGAGATCAAAGCTCGAGCAGATTCAGGGTCTGCTTAGGTCCTACTTCCTAGTTCCTACAGTTCTCACTGTAACCTCACCTGGCAGAAGGGACAAAAGAGCTCTCTGGGGTCTCTTTGATGAGGACACCAGCCCTGTTATCACATAATTGCCTCTCAAAAGCCCCTCCTCCCAATACCACATTGGGGATTAGGTTTCAGCGTATGAATTTTGGGGGGTCTGTAGCACTATCATACCCAGTATGTCTTTATTTCAGCAGATAGTTTGATCACATCTCTCTCGAAATCTGTGGACAAGGAGGAAGTAGATATATGAGCGTGTTGGTGATCTGCATGGATGCAATGGAATTGGCTCAGGCAGTTCTATCCAGAGTGTAGATTAATTGATTGGTGTCAGCCTGATCAGTTCCGTAGGCCGTCCTCAGCTCTGTCCTTCTGGGTCTTTATCAGCAACTTGGAAAAAGACCTAAGACCATGTGGGACTACAGAATCGAGTTATAAAATTATTGGACTAAAATAATAGGATGGAGTTTATTAGGGCTAAATGTAACTTCTTTTATATAGATTGACCAAACTGTTTGGGGAAAACAGAAATGCTCTTTAATTCATGTTTTAAAAAGACAACATAAAGCAGAGGGTTTTGGTGGACTAAGCTTTGTGCTCTCTGGCATTGTATAGTGTGATTATTTAAAAAAAATCTTTGGCTGCATTTTGTAAAAGTAAGATGTCCTAAAATGTGGGGATAATAATCCCACTGAATAGCCATAGTAGAGATCTTGTGGTTGGTTTTGGATTTCACATTTTTGGATGTAGGATGTAGACAAAACGGTGCTAACAGAGTGAAGTGTCTCCCAGCCAGAGCTTTTGAGGGCTGGTCGAAGGAATGTTTTACTTGGTTGGTAATTACAATAGCTCTTTCTAGCCATGTTCCATAAATGACAAGCCTGTTTACTAAGATGTATTTTATATTCGAAATGGCCTGCTTTGTGTCAAGTACATAGTAACTATGGCTCTCTCCAGCTCTTTGAAATAGGTGTTATTACTCCCTTTTATAGATGAGAAACTGAGTAATGGGAATATTTTAAAAATGTGCAAACCTTATCTATACAATTAATGAAGGATAGAGCTGGGATTTAAAGTTGGCCATCTCCATGATAGCATACTGCCCCTGGCATGAGCGTGCAGTGAGGCTGGGAGGCTGCCCTTCTGCTTATGAGCAGATTAATTCCTGAAAGACTGTTCTTAAGTCCCATTTGTTCATGATCTCAAAATGATACGGCGTAGTAATAAGAGATTTAAATACCAGACGCTTTTCTGGACTTGTTGCATGTAGTTTATTTAATTCTCACACCTCAGTGAAGAAGTTACCATTATTATCTCCAATTGCACATGAAGAAACTGAGGCAGGAGGAATAAGCAAAGGACCCAGGATTTGAACCAGGTTGTCCAGCCGCAGAGCACACACTTTTAACCACTGTCCTGTCTTAGCCCTATGCAAGTGACAGGTGTACACGAGTACAAAGTTTTTGAATAGAGAGAATGGTAATTCTTTATAAAATTGGTTCAAAGTTCTCACTTTCAACTCTTTGTTTCATACATAGGCTTTTAAATTTTTGTTTACAAATTGTTTTTGTATAATTGGTATATAACATGTTTCAGGTGGTGAATATAGTGATTTGACATTTTTATGCCTTTACAATGTGATCACTTCATTCATTCTTAACAATCATCTGTCACTGCAAACCTATCACAGTTTTATAGACTGTACACCCATGTCCCTTTTTCACTCATCTCTACCTCCCTCCCCTCTGGCCACCATCTCTCTGCTCTCTGTTTCTATGAGTCTGTTTTTGGTTTGTTTTTTCTTAAATTTTCTTTTTTTTAATATTTGTATTAAGTGAAACTATAGTATTTATCTTTCTCTGACTTACTTTACTTAGCATAATACCTTCCAGATCCATCCTTGTTGGAAATGACAATATTTTGTTGCTTATTGCTTCATATTTCATTATTTATATGTACCACATCTACTTTATCCATTCATTATAATGGTGGCCACTTAGGTTGCTTCCATATCGTGGCTATTGTTACTAATACTGCAGTGAAACGAGGGTTGCGTATGTCTTTTGGAAATAGTGTTTTTTCATTTTCTTTGGGTAAATACCCAGAAGTGGAATTGCTGGGTTGTATAGTAGGTGTTTTTTTAGCTTTTTGAGGGATTGCCAAACTGTTTTTCATAGTGGCTTTACCAGTTTACAGTCCCCCCAACACTACAGAAGGGGGTTCCCTTTACTCCACATCCTCTGACTGGTGTGAGGTGGTATCTCATTGTGGTTTTGATTTGCATTTCCCTGATGATTAGTGGCGTGGAGCATCTTTTCTTATGTCTGTTGGCCATCTGTATGTCTTCTTTGGAGAAATGTCTTTTCATGTCCTTGTCCCACTTTTGGATCAGATTATTTATTGAGTTGTGTGAGTTCCTTGTATATTTTGGATATCAACCCGTTATTGCATATATCATTTGCAAATATATTCTTTCATTTGTAGGTTGTCTTTTTGTTTTGTCAGTGGTTTCCTTTGCTGTGGAGAAGCTTTTTAGTTTGATGAAGTCCCATCTATCTTTGCTTTTGTTTTCCTTGCTTGAAGGGGACACACCCCCAAACATATTTACTCAGACTGATGTCATATAATTTGCTACCTATGTTTTCCTCCAGGAGTTCTGTGGTTTCAGACCTTATATGTAAGTCTAATTCATTTTGAGTTTATTTTCGTATATGGTATAAGAGGGTGGTCCAGCTTCGTTTTTCCTACGTATCTGTCCAGTTTTCCCAGCACCACTTGCCGAAGATCAATTTCAATTTGTAAATTTTTAAAAAAATTCAAAGATGTTTGCATTTTAGCATTCTTCTTTTGCTTTGTACGTAATTTTATCACAGGTCTGGGCTTCAAGTGCAATTCAGAGGATGGCTGAGTTTCTTTGAACTTGACTGCTTTAGTCCTCAGGTGTGGCAGTCAGTGGTGCTCTCTGGTCCCATACGTCAGCTGTGTTTACACGCTGGTCAGTGGGGTTGTCTGGAATGAGGTTTGAAGTGCTGTTGTATGGAAAAGGAATTATTGCAGCATGGTCGATATTTAGCCTTTTTAATCCTACAAAGATGGCAAATTCATATGGTTTACCCTAATAGGCCCAAGAGGAGGAAATTTGAGAGAAACTACTTGTTAGTTGCTTTAAGAAAGAATTTTAGAATGAATCAGAAGTTTGAGTTTTTAGTTTCTGTCCTGACATGCTTGTCCTGTACTATGAGTCTGAGAAGTATGTATTCCATTCAGCGCACTAGCTACTCCTAATTGAACTTGTGTCATTGCATTTAGGGGAAGTTTGATTCACTCAGGAAAGGATATTTTGGGGGACCTGTTCTGTAGAGGAGTGACTTGAGTTGAAGGCGATTGCTCTCATTTGGAGGAGGGTTCTTCGGAGGAAGTCTTCAATAAACTGATTTTCTAACACATGAAGGCCTTGTGACAGCTTTACTTTTTGCCATTGATACGTGAGACCATTGCCTTCTGTTTGTTTGGGGTGTTTCAGACTTTGTCTCTTGAATTTGATCATTGAGCTGTCCCAGTTCTCCTCATGCCTTCCAGCTTCATTCAGTTGGTGGTTTTTCATAGTCTTGAGTCCTTTTGATGAAACAAAGTACATGGCAGTGAAACCTCCAAACCGTGCAATACTAAAACCTTTGTAACAGTTACTCTCTCCTTGTGCAAAAACTGTTGTAAGACCCCTTTGGTGTATAAAGAGATCCCCGCAGAATAATTCCTAGTTCTGTCCGCACAAAGAGCCACCGGAATGGTGGTGAGTCTGAACCTAGTCCAGCTCATCAGTAACCAGTGATGGTAGGGGTCCTGATTTTTGTTTTTAGGGTTTTCCCTTGTTCTTTCCTCAAAGTCTGAAACCCTTCTAGGGCAGCTTCAGAAAAAACAAACAATCATGTTGATCTCTTCTGTCAAAGGGTGAATCACAGTTGAGTCTCCATTATTTACGCTAAGGTTGGATTCCTTCTCTCCAAACAGCAATTTGGGAGGTAACAGTCCCAGGGATGTCTCCAGCTACACATGCATGCTGCCCTTTCACTTTCTGTCGCCACGTGTTAAAGTGTGTATTGAAATAACTAAGATAAACACAAGGGATCTTTGTGTGTGTATTTTTTTTCTTTCAGTAACAAATGCTTTTAAGAAAACAGATGATTTGGTGACATCTAAAGCACCAGCTGTCGACTTTGACCACAAATTTAGGTGCAAGGTTGTGGATTGTTTAAAATTTTTCCGCAAAGCCAAACTGTTGCACTATCACATGAAGTATTTCCATGGAATGGAGAAGTCTCCAGAGCCAGAGGAGAGCCCAGGAAAGAGGAATGTCCAAACGAGGGGCTCTTCAGCTTCAGACAAGGCCAACCAGGAGAGCCTGACCAGGAAGCGAGTCTCTGCCAGCTCACCGAGTAAGTATTTTCATTCTGGGTTGTATCGATACCATAGAGGGCTCTGCTGCTCAGGTCACAGTGCTTGCAGTTCTCACACAGACAGCAGGTGTTGGTCTGGTCCAGTTGAATCCCAAAAGGTTGAAAATGACAAGTGATCCTCAGGGTTTACATTATGGAGCCGTGGCCACCCTAGAGGAAGCAGAAATACCTAACTCTTGTTCTTACCTCAGCCTTTTGCTGTTCACATTACCTTGAGAAAGTCACTTAGCCTCCGAAGGCCTCTGCACTCACTCCCAGTATGAAGTGGGGACAGTCAAGGGAAGGGAACTCCTTCCAGAGCCAGCCAGGGAACTTGTGCTCAGAACAGCATGGTGCGGTCATCCCATCCCCCATTCCTGCCTGTAGGACAAAAGAACTAAGAGGTGCTACATGGCCCTGGCTGGGTAGCTCATTTGGTTAGAGCATAGTCCACATTGGTCAAGGTTGCAGAATCGATCCCAAATCAGGGCACATACAAGAAACAAGAAACGACCGTGAATGCATAAATAAGTGGAACAACAAAATCAGTGTTTCTCTGTCTGTTTCTCTCCACCCACCCCTACTTCTCTCCCTTTCTAAAATCAATAAATTAATAAAAAATTTAAAGGTGACACGTGATTTTCCTGTTGTTTCCAAATTTGAGTCTGATTTCATCATAATTGCGACTGAAAATGTTTCCCTGTAGCGTTGTTTATTTTGCGTAGAAACTACAATGGTGGCAGTAAGGGTTACTGTAAAATTTCATGTTCAAGTTGTATTACAGAGAACCTTTTTGGAGAGTTCTTCTGAAACTTACAAAAATGGAAAAATTACATGTTCCTGGGAAATTGCAGGAAAATTAATGAGTTTCCAGCAAATTCTACAAGTTTACCAGCTTCTTTTTACCTAAAACTATAACGTTATGATATATTTTTTGCTTATAGTTTCTCCATTAAAATACGTATGTATTAGATGGCACGTGACACTCCTGAGACATCTGACAGCATTTATAAAATCAGGTTTCAGGACAGTAGGGCAGGGCCAGGCAGGCTAAGGTGATCTCTGACCCTGCATGTGAAACCAATAGACAGGTTGTTGCCATTTGGTATAATTAAGAAGCCTAGGTGATTGGGTTTCTACTTTTATGTCCTGCCCTCGGATGCTATGCTAATGTGGAGTAAGTATTCACTTAATGTCGTTAATAGGTTCTGTGACTTTAGGTGGAACAGTGTATATTTTTTACTGTAGGCTTGTTGATCTAAATGAGAGTTAAGTCCCGCTGCTGCCACTAACCAGCAGGAGCCTCAGTTGTAATCAGCTGTGAACCGGGGGCAGCAGACATGCTCATGCTGCTGGCTGTCAGTGAGAGCAAACAGAGCAGGGTGTTCAGGAGGTTGCTCAGGCCCCCGGGCTCCAGAAGGCCCCCCACCTCCCCGTTCCAGGCATCTCCTTTCACGTTTTCCCCATCAAAGCCTCTGTCCATTTCCTCACGGTTTTGCTCATATTTGACTACTCTGATAGCTAAATTTCTTAGGATTTGAAAGCATAAAACCAACTTAGTAGCTCACCTGTTGTCTCGGTATATCTAGGTTTCACCTCCGACTTCTAAGAAAGCCCTTATCTTTAGGAGTAGAATTTCAGACATTTGAGGGGAGTTCAGTTGGGGAGACGTTTCAAGGTGAGATCTGAACACCAGGCAGCCTATGTCCTGGTTCACAGGCAATATGAACTTGACATTATGCTTAAGTGGAAAACAGAGTATTAAAGGATTTGTGCTGCTTGGGGATAATTACTGTAAAAAAGCACCCTTGTTATGCTGGGTGTGCTGATTATATTAAATGGAAACTTGGGTTCTAATGGATTTCTCAGATGGAGATTCCTGGGACTTCGATTCCATCAGGACCAGAACACTCTGCAGAAATTGTGTGGGTTTTTTTTTGTTTTTTTTGTTTTGTTTTGTTTTGCTGTTGTTTGTTTTTTGGGGAAGGGCCTCAATTTTCCTGCTGGTAATGTTGAGCAGGAGATCCAATTCTGGCCTGAGAGTCCAGAGACTGAATCTTGGCTACCTGTCTACTTGTGCTCTGAGCTCTTCACAGATCTGATTTCCTCATTTCTTTATTTTTGTAAAAGATTTATTTCTTTTTAGAGAGAGGGGAAGGGAGGGAGAAACAAAAGGGAAACATCAATGTGTGGTTGCTTCTCACGTGCCCCATACTGGGGACCTGGCTTGCAACCTAGGCCTGTGCCCTGACTGGGAATTGAACCGGCGACCCTTTGGTTCACAGACCTGCGCCCAGTCCACTGAGCTACACCACCCAGGGCTGAATTTCTCATTTCTGAAGTGATGATGCAGGACCTTTAATGTGGGGAGAAAAGCACATAAACACATACAGTGAAAAGGACTAAGTCCTATATTGGGGACATATAAAGTGCTGTGGGAACACAGATTCAGACTTTGCCTGTAGAGCAGGGGGGGATGTTGAGAAGAGAAGGTTACGTTTGAGTTAGGCCTTGAAGGGTGAGGGTAGGTAGGGCCTGGACCAGAAGGCAGGGGAATAGGATCAGCATCCCTGTGCTGAGAACAAGCAGAGCAGAGGTCTAGAGGCATCGAGGCCAGTGAACTGTCGTGATAATCTGTTCCTGAGGTGGCCTTCTGACTCTCGCCTTCGGATGTTTCCTCTTCCCTCGGTCAGGCCTCTAGTCTCATAAGTGAATTTGGATGATCAGTTTAGATTTGCTTTTCCAAGTGAGATTTCTCGTAATACCAGAATCCATTTAATAAATTCTCGTCAGGGGCAAGTTCAGGCTTCCTTGGTATTTGGGTTTGTTTCTGCATAGGTGAGTTCAGTCCTGAGTAGAAGTTTGGCTCACAGAGAATATTCTAGGATCAAGAGGAAGCTTTGGTTTAAGTTCTCACTCTGGATAAACCTTAGTTCGGGCCAAAGTGAGCCTTGGGGCAGTGGGCACTTCTTTGTCGCCATCTGTACCTTTTCTTACGGTACCAGACTGGCCTTCTCACAGGGACGTGCACTTTCTCCTTTAAAGGAAGAGAGCGATGTGAACTTAATTAGGGTGTCGATTACTGTGTAAAAGTAGTTGGCTTAAAGACGACAGAGGTTTATTTCCTTCTCTGGTCAGACTGCAAGTTCCCACATGAAACTCCGTGAAATGGCCCAGGACCAGACCTCTCCTCGGTATCCCCAGGCCTGAGGTTCAGGTGCTGCTCTCCTCTGCAAGGTCCACAATCGCTTACCACTGTGCCTGTCTTTCAGCTGCTGGGAAGGGAGAGGGAGGGAGGGCATGCCTCTTTTCTTTTAAGGGCACAATCCAGAAGTAGCATGCTTCTGTTCATACCTCGAACATCAGTACCTGGCTACACCTCTGTCAGGGGAAGCCGGAAAATGTACTCTTTTTGTACAGAACAAATGGAGAAGAGTGCATTGGAGAATGCATAGCAGTCTCTGTCATATGAGCTAAGGCAGAAAAATACAGAGTTTGAGAGAGGGAGTTATTCGGGGGCCCTTTTGGGCCAGTGTCTGGGTGGAATACATAGTGAGGGACTGATGGGAGATGAGGCTGGGGAAGGAGACATGGTGTGTGCCCTGGCCAGCTGGCTCGGTTGGAGCATCATCCCATACACCAAAAGGCTGTGGGTTCAATTTCCAGTCAGCGCACATACCTAGGTTGCAGGTTCAATCCCTCGTCAGGGCATGTCCGGGAGGCGACCGATTGATGTTTTTCTCTCACATCGATGTTTCTCTCTTTCTCCTTTCCTGTCTCTCTAAAATCAGTAAACATATCATCAGGTGAGGATTTACAAAAATTGTTGACATGGGGAAGTGAAAGCGTTAGGCCATGAGTATTACTTCTTCTGATAGGCAGTGAAAATCTCTCCACAAGCATACCCAGTGCTTATCTGCGCTGGAGCTGCCATTCCCTGTCTGGTCACTGCTTGTGTCAGCTGCTCTGTGGGCAAGCAGTTCTTCCCTAGGTGGGTGACGTAATTCTTTCCTCTTCCCTGTGGAAGCAGTAGTTTGATGCCCTTCTTCTGTCATGACTCAGTGATGGTCTTATGGAGAAATAGGGAGCAGGTGTGTGTGCAGAGGGAGCAAGAAGGGCTCTGGTGTTTCGCCTGAGGAGAGGACAGGTGTCCATCCTGGAAAAGCCTTGCCCTGCTCAGGGGACAGGCTGCTCTCTGATGCAGAGCCCTGGCAGGAAGTCACTCTGTCCAGGTTACGTGTTCTGTGAATCTCGAAACAGTTGGTCAGGCTGTCTGGAGAGAGGGCTGACAGCAGGTCAGCACCACTTTCTGGGCAGAGCGCATTGCAGGCAAGATAGTAACAGCTGACATTTTGAGTACTTGCCATGTGCTGGGCACCATTTCAGATTCTTCGCTTGGATTGTCTTATTTAATCCTCACAACAAACCCTATGAGGCAGGTACTGTTGTTCCCACTTGATAGAATAGAAACTGAGGTGCAGAAGAGATGGGTTAACTTGAACCATTATCTATACATCTAGCAGGTGGTGGAGCCGTGATTCGAAGCCAGCTGCAGAGCCCATGCTCCTGTCTCCAGGCTGCTGTCTGTTAGGACTCCAGGGATGGATGCTCTGCCCCTGGGCCAGGAGTAGGGAATAGGAGGAGTGCCTACTTGAAGGAGACTTCCTGTGCGCTTTGTAGTTCCGAATGAGCTCTGCCTGTTGTCACCTTGGCTGCCCCTGTTCCTCAGGGACCTGGGTTAGCTTCATCCCCACTAGATAACTCTCCCTGTGAGCTCTGCCACCTCAGGCCACGTGACTTCACAGTCTTTAGCCAGAGGCCAGAGTGTGCCTCTGAAGGCATTTCTCTTTCCTTTGTGTTCAGAGAACATGAGGATAAAAACAAGAGATTCTAGTTGTTCTATGGAAGGTGATGGAGAAGGGGCTCCAGAGTCCTGAGGGCAGAACAAGCAGAACCACGTCCAGAATTCTGTTCTACCATCCGTTTTCTTCACATTGGACATGCTTACTAACTTAAGAATAAACACTCCAGAGTTGACAACCAAATATTAGAATGCCAGTACTTACACTTGTATTTAATTTTAGCTGCAAAAGACAAGGAAAAAAATAAAGAGAAGAAATTCAAAGAGTTTGTGAGAGTGAAGCCAAAGAAGAAAAAGAAAAAGAAAAAGAAAACCAAACCCGGTAATTTTTCCTGTGGGGGTTCACTTGGGGTTTCCTTACCATGGGTGGGCCAAGGGTTTGCTTTCTCCCGAGTCCTGGCCTCTGAGCCTGCGTGGAGGAGAGGAAGGGGCAGCAGGCCTTTACCGGAGCTGGAGGGCTCAGTCCTGGCAGGGGAGGAGCGCACTCATCCTGGGAGTTACAAGGACACATTGGCATGTAGGAAAGCTCTCCCCTCTTGCTTCATTGGCCAGTGTGCCCTGCTGTAGGGCAGTGCCTAGGAAAGCATCACAGTAGCAGAGGATATACAGGTCATGGACTGTTCACATCTCTGAACCCTCTCAGGAAAGGGTTTACTTCTTGAAAAGTGTGTGTCTAGCCCTCACAAAAATGTTGGTTTTTAAAGAGAGATCGTTGTTTTAATCTTGGGAGCTAAAGGGATGACACATTTTATGAAAAGCAGAGATGTTGGTTGGATGGAGATGCCCTGATGATGTCTGGGGCTGCTAATTCCATTCTGATCTCGTTCTTTCAGAATGTCCCTGCAGTGAGGAGATCAGTGACACCTCCCAGGAGCCTTCTCCACCCAAGGCATTTGCTGTCACCAGGTGTGGGTCCTCACACAAGCCTGGGGTCCATATGAGCCCACAGCTCCATGGCTCGGAATCTGGAAACCACAAAGGGAAGGTGAAAGCATCTGGTAAGGAGGCTCTCTGCTGGCTTGATCATTTGTACAGCACTTAGCCTGACAAGACCAGATTTATGTCAATATTGTAATGTACTCCCCAGGCCCTCTGCAAGTATAATCTGTTATATTTCTAAAATAAGTACATCAAGTGAAATGAAGGCCATTAACTGTGCCTTCCTTGAATTTCTTACCAACTTTGGTTTTAATGTCTCTCAGGTACCTCCAAGCCAGTGTGTCTACGACTATGTCTGTTATCCCCCATCCCTTGCTCATCAGCCCCCAATTCCTTATTTCTTATTTGAAGAAAATAAGAAATTCCCACTTCTTATTTGATGGCCTCTGCATTTAACCTGGTTGCTCATGGAAATCTGAGTCAGATTTGAGGGTTCCCCTTGTAAGGTGATTGTGAGTTTAAAAGGAGTTAATAAGTATGTGGAAAGTACTTAGAACCATGTCTGCAGAATGAGTGATCAGTAAAGGTTAGCTGTAATTATAACTAATTAGGCTCCAAGACCTTGTGATTTTAGTTCTGATTATCCCTGGGATCTGCCCCTTCCTCATTCCTCAAGTCTACAGAGTTTTAAAGGTGGCTCTGGATACACAGTTGGCTATAAGCCAGGTTCTGGCTGGATGGGGTGAGGTTGAAGAACACATGTGAATCATTAGGGATGATGATCTGCGTGGTTCATGAGGAGCTGCAGCCTCTCTGCCAATGAGTTTTGTGACCTTGGGCTTCTCTCCAGTCAAATGAATAAATGGTGTTTAGTTCACTGCTAGGCAGCGTACATTGTTTGGGCTGTTACCAGATGACAGGCTGTTACTCTTGACAGTCTAGGATTTCTAAAATTTTATAGCATTATTTAAAATGGTGACTATTGTTTTCCCTTTCCTCTCAGAGGAGGATAATGTGAGCGAATCCTCTTCTGAGAGCTTTCTTTGGAGTGATGAGGAGTATGGCCAAGATGTTGATGTGACCACCAACCCAGATGAGGAACTCGAAGGGGATGACCGCTATGATTTTGAAGTGGTCCGCTGCATCTGTGAGATTCAGGAGGAAAATGACTTTATGATTCAGGTAGGTAGAGCTTCCATGAGACAGGTGTAGACAGACACAAGCTGGTCCTTGGAGGGAATTTTGAGGGACTACAGTTAGAGGCCAGCAAAAATAAGTCACATCAGTAGCCCCTGATAGTATTATCAGCAGCAGATTGAGCTTTGCTTTTTGGGTTAGCTTCCTCTGAATCTTGGGCTGGTGTAAATAGCCTATTAATAGAAGAAGTGAGGCCTCAAGGGATCATTGAGTCTAAAACTCTCATGCTCTGCTTGGGGCAGCTGGAACCCACAGATGGGAAGGGCCTTGCCTGTGGTCACACAGTGAGGATTTGAACAGCAGGGCCCCAGATTTCTGGAATGGCAGTGCATCTTCCTGTGGACCCATACCTTCTCTCTGAGATAAAATTTCTTTATGGCCTAAACAAATGGAGACCAGTTTTATAACTTGTCTGTTTCTTATTCTTTATTTTCCTGACATTTGTATCTGTCATTTCCTTTTCTGGGATGTGCCGGTGGGGTGGGCCTCCCTGCCTGCTTGGGGAAACCATCACTGGCCAGCGCCTCCTTGCCTCTGGTCCTTCTCTTCTCTTAGTCACAGTTCTGGTGGAGGTAGCTCCTGTCTGGCTGCCTCCAAGGGCTGTCATAAATGTCTTGATAGCTGCCTGGCTGTCCAGGAAACCTGAGTTTTTAAAGTAAGTCATGGTTACGTTGGTCAGGATTCTTGGGGAGTTTCTTCCTTTGGAATAGCCTTACTGGTAATCTCTGGGAATTCGGGGTACCTGAATGGTCTCAAATATTGTCCGATGTTTATGACCTCAAGTATGCCTTAGGTCAGTGGTTTTTAAACTTTATAAGCATCAGAACCCCTTTTACTAATGGACTCTTTTCGGAGTCCAAAATGTATGAAGGTAAAAAAAAATAGTTTAGAAAGTTTGAAATGGATAATCTTCACTTTTAAGTTCAGAAATGTTAATGGTGGACCTATTCCTTTGAATTCTGATGTGCATTCGGGGTTGTGAGTGACAGTTGCCGACTTGGAGCATTTCAATGGCTCAATTATTTTGCGCTTTTTGTGAGATAAGCCTAATGCTCATGGCCTTTGTTTGGGTGAGTGTTTCTAAACAGCATGTTGTGTAGTCACTTTGATTAGTCAGAAGTGGGAGGAAAAGCTCTGTTCCAAGGACAACGTGCTGCCGAGCCAGCCCAGCACCACAGAATTATGTGTACTGGTGGGCCCTGTTGTCTTAACGTGAAGCTTGGTAAAAAACTGCATTTCTTGTAAGTTTGGTTTTTAAGAGGATGTCGGAGATTGTTAGTTTTTATCCTAACATGTTTGTTTGCATGTATGTGCTCAGTCCTGGGCCTTGGAAGCTGATCCGGTTCTCATTTGTCCATAGAAATCTTTAGTGGGTGAGTAATGAAGGCCACTCTGGGAAGGCTGTTCTGGCCTATCAGTATGGGACACAGTGCTAATCCACTGTGGTTCTTTCTCCATTTTTGTGGGAGTAGCAAGGATCACAGGGTATTTGGGGGTAGAGCTTGATGTGCCATTCTGTACTATAAGAAGAAACTAAGTTTGTAGCTATTGAGGCATACCAGCTGTTACATGGCAGAGTCCGGAACTGACTTCCATCTGCTTCCCAGGCTCTACAGGACCTCCTCCCAGCTCAGCTCAACGCTGTGGCTTCCTGCCTGGCATTGTGGTGATGATGAGCTCACTTCAGAACCCCTTCGGTTTGGCTGTAGACTTGTCCTGCTATCCACTTGCTGTCCAGCTGGCTTTGTGTTATGGAGGGACAGTTTCTGACTTTCCCTGTCATTATGAGCAGTGTTCATTTTCTACTCAGGACTTTTAGCAAAAGGCATTCATAAACTTAGAGGCAGCTAACTGGAACAAATACATTTTAAACTTTTAAATTTTATTCATCATCTAGGAAGGTTCAAATAATTTTTTCTTAAAAGAAATTTTTAATTTACATTGATGATTTGTACAACTCTAAAATACATTTAGTTTGTTTTCTATAACACATATATTACTTTAGAGAAATAATTTTCTTTGATCATTTTCATTATTTGATTGACATCAACATTACTCAAATATATTATTATTTGATTTTATTTACCACTAGTAATTTAAATCACTGGGAGGTTAAAATCATACTTAGTAATTTTGAATGTTTGAGAAATCTGGTTACCACATTGAAAATGAACATCAGAAAACCCATTTGGTGATATTTAAATTATTTTAATTATTATAGTCTAGGTTTTGGCAAACGTTTTCTAATAGGATCAGATAACATTTTAGGCCTTGAGGACCATATGGTCTCTGGTGCAACTACTCAGCCCTACCCTAAGTAGCTGTAGGCAAGTATATATGTAAAATGAACGAGCATGTTCATAAAATACTTTATTTACAAAAGCAGGACTCCAGTTGGATTTGGCCTGTGGGCTGTAGTTTGCTGACCTTTGTCCTGGAGCAACAAATATATATTAGGTGCCAAACCTTAGTATAAATTGTGTAGCAGTTTTAACAAGAAGCCCATTTTGAAAGTTTTGTTTGTTTTAAAATTTATATTATTTATCTGTTGCTAGCTAATGCATTCAAATAGTTTAAAGTCTGAAAAGTATGCTTAGGTATACAGAGAAAAATCTTACCACCACACCAGTCAGCTGCCCTACCCTAGAGGCAGCCCTTACTGTCTTGTATGTCATTCCATGAACGTTCTAAACAAGCAATAACATAATTCTCTTCATTCTTTTTTCTTGGTGGTAAATTATACACAACAAAAATTTACCATTTTAACCATTTTTAAGTGTATGAGGCATTAAATGAATTGGCATTGAGTACATTCACATGTCTGCAGCCAGCATTTTTAAAAAAGAAATGTCTTAGATGTAATATTTTCAAGATCTTTTTTTCATATAACAATATATATAAGTTGAAGACCACTTCATTTTCAAATATAAAAAGCTTCCCTATTCTTTTTTATGATTACTTAATGGATGGATGGTAATTTATTTAACTTTCTCCTGTTGATGGACATTTAGATTACTCATTGTGTAAGTATGCCTGTGGGTCCTAATTTGGGAAGTGGAAATCCTGGGCTAAAGGATATGTGCATTTGTAATTTTCATAAACATTGCTGTTTGTCATAGCAATGTTATATAAACCCTCCCTGGAGGCAGTACGAAAGAAACCACCTTGTTAGTATATTGTGCTATTAAATCTTTTTACCTTTGCTCTTTAAGTGAAAAAATAGTCTATGGGTATAACCATTTTGTTATTTTAAAATAAACTTTAAACATTTCATAATTGTAGCATCTGGGAAATGCAGAAAATCAGAAATTAGAAAACAATCACCCAGAACCCTGACACGTGTGGCTCAGTTGGTTGGGTGTCACACCACAAAACCAAAGGTCACCGGTTCGATTCCTTGTCAGAGTGCATGCCTGGATTGTGGGCCCAGTGCCTGGTTGAGGTGCATGCTAGAGGCAACCGATCTATGTTTTTCTCTCAGATCAGTGTTTTTTTCCCTTTCTCACTCTCTGTCTCTCAAAAAATAAATAAATAAAATCTTAAAAAAAAAAAAGAATCACCCAGATTATTTTTACCCAGGAATGACCACTGTTAATGTTTTGAAATACACATATTCACATGCACATATAAATGAGAATTATGCTCTGTAAACAGTTTTTCATAAGAATAGCACTTTTATGATGAAGGTAGTAAATATTATAAAAACATCAGACAGTACATAAAGGTATAAAAAAATCGATTGATATTTACATGTAATCCCCAAACCTAAAAATACTGTGTTATGCATATTATTAGTCTGGTTTTATTTCACATTAATTTATATTAATTCAAGTTACTTTACATTAACTTTTAAGGGTTGATTTGAACATCTTTTTATTTAAGAATTAGGTTTTTTTCTTTGTTCATGTTCTTTATCCATTTTCTGTTGAATGGTTGGTCTTTTTGCTGCTCTTTGTATAGGCTTCTTTGTAGATGTGTTTTTGTATTGGCTGTTACAGATGAACAGTTACAAGTGTTTGTATTCACTTTCTCACTCTGTCATGTTTTCTGGCTTGTCTTACAGATTTTTGGTGTTTATGAGGTCAAATATATTAAACTTTTCTTTATGGCTTCTGAGATTTGAATAATAGTTGCTTTCTATTTGGAAGTTCATAAAAATTTATAGAAATGTTAATAAAAGAATTCTCATGGTTTCTTTTGGTACTTTTGGGGTTTCATTAATTTTCTTAAAGACCATATAAATATTTGATCTACCTGGAATTTACCAGGTAGGATAAAAAGATGAGGACTATGGCTGCCCATTTGCTCCAACACCGTACCCCACTCTTGCTGTCTAGGAATGAGGTGCACCTTACCATTGACTTAGTCTCTGCATCTCTCACATAGTATTTTAAAATTTTCTCCATCGAGATCTTGCATATTTTATTCTTAGGTAGTCTTAGGTATTTTTATTCTTAAATTGTTTTTGGTTTATTCTTAGATATTTTATCTTTTATGTTATTCTTGTTCATTTCTAAATTCAAACTTTTTAAAAAATGAATAATGGCCCTGGCTAGTGGGTTGAGTGCCAGCCTGTGAACTGAAAGGTTGCTTGTTTGATTCCCAGTCAGGGCACATGCCTGGGTTGTGGGCCAGGTCCTCAGCTGGGGGTGTGTGCAAGGCAGCTGATCAATGTTTTTCCTGTACATCGATGTTTCTTTCACTCTCTTTCCCCCTTCCTTCCCCTCTCTCTAAAAATAAATAAAATGCATTTTAAAAAATGAATAATATATTTTAGCCAGAATCACATGAAGGAAGTTATTTTGAAATTTTCAACTCGGCAGTATTCATTGTGGTGAATCCTAGTTCTCAAGACACTTACAAACTCATTGGTGAGAGAGACTTTCATTCTTATTGCTAGACTTTTTTGTGCTGCTAACTGCCTTTGTTGCTGTACACTCTTTACTTTCTCTCTGAGCTTTAGTTTCCTCATTGGAGATGGAAAAATCTGGATCAGATCTTAATCTAAAGTCTCTCTTCTAGCTCTGCCCCTGTTGATTCTGAAATGATCAGCTTCCTAGAGGGTTTATATCTGCCCACAACAGCCCTCTTCATGCTAGGGACTCTCTGACTCCAAGTGGCTGAAGATTGTCTGAACTTCGGACTTTTCGTCTCTTGTGGCCAGGCTGGTTGCCCATCCTCAAGGCCATGTCAGGAAGCTCACTGTCCACCTTCCAGAGCTTTTCGTTTAGCTGGGTACTTAAAGGTTCTGGGCCCTGGTTTGGAATTGCGTGAAATATCTTAGTATTTCTTTTGACATCTGCTTTTCCTCCTTCAACTCCTCCTCTAGGCCCTTAGTCCTCAGGCTTACTGTCCACAGGTCACCCAATGCTGCCCTCCTTGTCTGTTCCTTTCTTTCCCTTTATACCTCCTGCCCTACCTTCACCTCCCTTTCCCCACCTCCCCCCTTACCCAAGGAAAGCAGGGAGGCTTAGGGGGTAAAAGAACTAGCTTTGTAATTTGCCTGCTTGTGTTCTGATCCACCTTTGCCTCTCTTCAGCTGTGTGACCTTTGGTAAGGTTTAGAGAAAATAAATGCAAAGTGCTAGCACATGGTTACTTCAGGAGGCATCAAAGTGGAAGTAGATTGCCCATTGGTAATAGTGAATAGGCTCTTAATAGTTAAGGTTGTGAGATAGGAACTTTTATACATAACCCATTGGTTTTTCATAAACAGTGCACATGGTTGGTAGGAATAGTACTCTGTTTTGCAGATGGGGAACTGAAGCTCAGGGTGCAGAAGTGACCCCTGCGAGGTCACAGAGCTAATGAATATCTGAGCCAGAATGCAAACTTAGGTTTTTGTCATTACAAGTTAGCCTTACTCTCAGTACTTTAGCAATTTTCCCTCTGTCAAAAAGATCAGAAAAGATTAAGCCTCTAGAAATGAGAGTGAAAACCATGTTTTGAGACCAGCACTGTTAATAGATCTAAATGTTCTTCATCTGTGCTGTCCAGTACAGTCGCCACCAGCCTTGTGTGGCTCTTGAGCACTTAAGATGTGGCAAGGGGGACTGAGGAATGGAACTTTAACTTGTTAATGTAAGCATGGAGAGCCGCAGGCGGCTGGTGGCTGTCGTACTGGCTGGCAGAGTTCGAGATGAACGGTTGCAGCCCTGCACCTGTGTGAGTCGGTTGTGGGTGCTCTCTCCCCTCTTCTTCCACCTCCCGCTGTCCCCTCCCCCCACGGGTGGGTCTTATTTTTGGACAGAGGGTATCTTCTGAGTTTAATTTTTATTGCTTCTTTAATTCTGACAGTGTGAAGAGTGCCAGTGCTGGCAGCATGGGGTCTGCATGGGATTACTGGAAGAAAATGTGCCTGAGAAATACACCTGTTATGTTTGCCAAGACCCTCCAGGTAGAGATTTCTGGAGTCAGGGATGTTAACAGTATGTAGCCTTTTCCTTGGCACAGCTGGTTGTGAAGCAGCCTGAGTGTCCGTGGTCTTGAGACTCATTTCTTCAGCATCGGCCAGACTCTGACTTCTCTCACCCTTGCTGCTCACTCGCCTGGTGGCCAGCTTCCCCGAGCTTAGCAGTAAGAGACCATATGTGAAAAGGTTCACCGCGCAGAAGAGCTGGCCTTGAGCTAGAATTTACTTATTTTTTATTGTAAAAATTATGTAATGTGAGGTGTACCCTCTTAACATTTTAAGTGTATAGTACAGTATTGCCTATAAACGGAGCAGTGTTGTATAGCAGATCTCCAGAACTAACTCACCTTGTGTGACTGAAACTCTGTAAAAACTATGAAACGCTCTACACATTTGCGTGTCATCCTTGTGTAAAGGCCATGCTAATCTTCTCTGTATCGTTGCAGTTTCAGAACTCTCCTTTTCTTGAGAGTTCATGAAGATGTGGGCTCTGTCCTTGGCTTTTAGGGGCTGGTGGGGGTTAGAAACCTGCCTCCGCTCCCTCTGGTGGCATCTGCCCTCCGTTGCTTCATTGGCACCAGGGAGGAAGATGTGCCCTTGAGGGGAAAGGGAGAGGTGTGGCTATCTGCCACCCAAAGCAGTGAATTAATTCCTTAGCAGGGTCAGTTAGTTTCATTGTTCCATGGCCACCAGGCTGGCCTATGGCTCTTGGGTGCCCCTTTTCAGAAGTCTCAGGGGTGGATTATAAATCCATTGTTCCTGTCTTGCTGTCAGTAGGATGGTAATGTCTTTTCCCTTCACCACCTGTGACATCTCCCCTCAGCTCCAGCCCCGTGATCTCCTTACACCTAGACAATGCTGGAGATCCTCTGTCTCTGTTATTCCTTTTCGTCCTATGAGGGGCCTGGTAGGGATGCCTACTCCCATTTTTGCTAACGAGAAAGAAATTGATGTAATAGATATAAATGGCTTTCCTAATCTCATGAAGCAAATTGGAGCAGTTCTAATACTGGCTTGTGGGGCCACATCTCTTGATTTTGCTGGTTGTGTAGGGCAGGGCTGGCCGCCATAGTTCATTTTCCAGCAAGTAGGTCCCCTCAGGGCCTGATAACCTCTGTTTGTGACACTGCATCTCCTTGTGTTAGATTAGACCATAGACAGAGGGGAATCTGCCTCTGTTTTCCCCGTTATCTCAAGGAAAGAATACGGTCAGAAGATTCATCTATGAGTCATAGAATATTTTTGATGGGCAGGATCTCAGAGACCACTTAGTGTAGCCCCAGGATTCGACAGGTGAGAAAATACAGGCCCAGAATGGACAGGACAGAAGATGAGAACCAGTGTCTCTAACGTCTGTCTTGTAAAACAAGTGATGCTGCTCTGAATCCTGTTCAGGAGGCTTCTTGCAGCAGCTGCTTCTGAGATTTCAGAGGGGCTCCTTAAGGCACTGTTTAAAAATCCCTTTTGTCTATTTATTGTCTCCATTCTTTCCCTCTACTTTGCCTCTTTTTAGAAATCATATACACGCTCTTCATCAATTCCTGTACATTTTCTGAACTTATTTTGTAATAGTTTATTTTTTATTGTACTTTTTCCATTACCATTTACCCCCTTTCTACTCTTTAATAACTCTAACTGCCAAGACTGTGAATAGATTGCCCCTTGAATCGAGGACTCAGTGTCTGTCCTGTCCATCGACTTGTTCGCGCTCTGCAGTATCTTGGGCCAGAAGTTTAACCTAACAGAGTTAAAGGTTACTGACAGATGCTTTAACAGAGTCAAGGTGCGTTCCTACCGCGAGTCTTGGTAAAGCCAGGAGGAGCCCCGGGACCTTGATAGGGATTCCGTAGGTTATTTCTGGATATTGGAAGGTAAACAACAGTCTGAAAGTTCTTCCCTGGGCTTTTGGAGCTGGAAACGCTGCCAGGTCACATGGTGTCATGTCTTTAGTCCTTCCTAAGAGTCCCTGTAATAGACAAGACCACTGAAGCCATCCAGGTTATCTGTCAGAACACATGGAAAATGGAGGTCTAGAGAAGGGAGGGAGCCTGGTCGTTACTTAGTTCGGTGGTAGTTGGCAGTTGGAGGGGAACTTCGGGCTTGTTGCCATTTTATAAATCATTCAGGATGCATTTTGCCAGGCACTCGGAATACAAACTTGAACAAGATGGCTGCTATTCTTTTGGTTCTTAGTGGAATTGGGACCAGAAACAGATGTCAAAATAAGTCACCTAAACTAGAACTTGTTAGATAGGGATGAATGCTGTGGCGCGGGGCGGAAGGCAAAAGCGATCAGACAGGGAACAGCTGGGAGGCATTGAAGAAGCTGTCTTACTTTGGGAGATGACAAAAGGCCTCTGAGGAGAAGTGGTCAGGAGCCAGTCTTGCAAAGGCCAAGGGAATATTGTGCCAGACAGAGAGGGTGCTAAAGCAGAGACCTAGACCAGAAGGAACTTGGTATGTTCCATAACTGCAAGGAGGCCACTGTAGGATGGGGCCAAGAGGGCAGAAAGTAGCCTGTCCCACAAGCCTCAGTAGGCCAGAGTCAGGGCTTTGGGTTTCTACTGTGTGCAGTAGAAAGTCTTTTCAGGTGTAAGTAGGAGAAGGGATGATGTGATTTACATTTAAAGATATATCCAGGTTCCCACTGCACCTCTGGACATTTCCTGGAGATCAGGAAACTTACATTTCTTACTACCTTGTCCCTAACACCTACTAGACAGCCTAGAACCTAGTAGGTGCCGAGTAAATGTATATTGGGTAAATAAGTGAATATGATGGACACACCAGCCCGTCCTTCCAGTCCTTTGTGTGATAATTGTACAATGGTGAAATAATACGGTTTCCTTCAGGCCAAGCATTAACTCTCTTTGTCACTATTTTAGGTCAGAGGCCTGGCTTGAAGTACTGGTATGACAAGGAGTGGTTGACTAGGGGACATATGCATGGCCTGGCATTTTTAGAAGAGAACTACTCCCACCAGAATGCCAAGAAGATTGTGGCCACTCACCAGCTTCTCGGGGATGTGCAGAGAGTGATCGAGGTTCTGCACGGCCTGCAGCTCAAGATGAGCATCTTGCAGTAAGTGTGGCACCTGCAGCTTTGGGAACGTGTCTCATTTGACATGGCCTGGGGTGGGGATAGATTTGAGAAATTGGGAGGCTACCTTACTAAAAATTTTCGGTTATGGAACTTTTTTTTGTAAACCAACTTTATTGAAATATAGTTACATAAATTAAGTTCACCTATTTTTTAAGTGTTCATTGAGTTTTGACAAATGTATACACTCTTGCCACCTCACCACAATCATGATACAGTGTGTGTATTTATAATTTAGACTGTTTTTTGTTTTGGTGTTGATTCTGAGTTTTTGTTTTTTAAATTGTGGTAAGATAGCTCTGACTGGAGTGTCTCAGTTGATTGTCCCACAAGGCGAATGGTCACCAGGGTGATTTCCAGTCCAGACACATGCCTGGGCTGTGGGTTCGGTCCGCAGTTGGGGCACATCCCAGTCGGGGCGCGTACAAGAGGCAACCAGTCAGTGTTTCCCTCTCTCATCGTCGTTTCTCCCCGTCTGTCTCCCTCCCTTCCCCACTCTGTAAAAATAAATAAACATCTTTTAAAAATGTGTGGTAAGATATACATAATATAAAAATTGCTGTCTTAACTGTGTTCCAGTGTAGAGTTCAGCAGTGGTAAGTACAACCAGTCTCCAGAACGCTCTTCGTCTTGTAAAATGGAAACTTTGTCCCCATTAAGTAAATGCGCTCCATTTCCTCGCTGCCCAACCCCTGGCAGCCACCACTCTCCTTTCTGTCTCTGAGTTTGACTACTCGAGGCACCTCATGTGAGTGGGGTCCTGTCTTTCTATGCCTGGTTCATTTCACTTAGCATAATGTCCTCAAGGGTCATCTGCCTTGTAGCCTGTATTGAGTGTCCTATCTTTGTAAGGTTGAATAATATTCCATTTTGTGTAATACCACATTTTGTTTATCTATTCATCCTAAATCTTGATTGGTAAACAAAGTAAAATTGAAAGCAGTTGGAAGAGGCATTGTTGGCAGGCCTGCTCTCTAGCACAGGGGTTGCTCAAAAAATATGTCCCTTGATGGTGTGCTCATAGAGAAAAGTTTTAAGCCTTTTCGAGCTGGACTTCTGGCTTTTAGTTGCCAGAGTGTGAATCCCCTTCTGTGGCTGCATTCTACATGGCAGGTGACCAAGTTTACGTAAGCTCCGAGAGAGACAAGTGGCTCTTGTTGGAGTCCGTTGGCTTTTATAACTTACCTCTCCTTACCAAATAGGGCAACTGAGCCTTGAGTGGGGCAGCTGCCCTCCACGTTTCCAGGGTCAAGACTAGAACTCGGGTCCTGGCTCCCATCAAGTACCTGTTCTAACCTTTCTAACTGCCTCTCCTCAGTAGTTCCATGAATTTTCTTGTGGTGTTAGCACAGTCTGTGGCAGGGACAGCTTCTCTTCTGTAAAAATCTCTCCTTAAGTTCTTCCATAGGGTACCGTTTTAGTGACATCACCAACAATGACAGACTAGCACCATGAGTGAGTCAGACATGACAGGCCACTGTCTGACAAGGTTTCCTTTGTGCTGACTAGTCCTGGAGGCCCCTTGGCGTCAGGCAGGGTAGAGTGTTGGAACCCTGAGATGGCAGAATGCGGGTCTCCTGTCTCTGGCATTCTGGCGTGCAGAGGCCTGGCTTCAGGCATTGGCATGACAAGGACTGGTTGAGCAGGGCACACTCAGCGAGAGTGTGTATTGGTTTGGGTGAAAGCTAAGCTGCTATAACAGAGACCCCCAAAAGAGACTAAAACCAAATGGGATTTTCTTTGTCACACGTAATGCATGTTTCAGTGATAGGTAGGAATCCTGGCCTGATAGGTGACCTTTCTCTAGGATTCTGTCTGGGGACTCAGGGACTTGGGTTCCTTCTGTCTTATTCCTTTGGCATTCCATTGGGATTATTCTCATCTTTGTGGTTGAAGCAGTCTCATCTGTACCTCAACTCTGCTCCAAGCCCCAGGAGGGGAAAGTAGAAAAAGGAGGAGCAAGCAGTTTCATGGATATACCTGACTGCTGGGGAGGCTGGGCAGGTGGCCATGAGCCCCGCTGAAACTCAGGAGTGAAGGTAGAGTGGGTATAAGAGAAGGGGGGGTGGTTGCCAGGTGTATTAGCTGTTACTGTGACAGTACCTGCCAAGGTGAGCGGAATCAGTTGACAGCCCTGGAGAGGACTAACTATTCCTTCACATCTTGTAAACTTGGAAAACTTGACTGCATTTAAACCCAATGATTTTTTTCCTAATGAGATGCCAGAAATTGACTGAGGTAGGTGGAAAGGTAGTCCATGTGAAGGCCTAAAAAATCCTCAGGTGATCCTCCCAATGGTGACCTTGGCTAGATTTCTTTTCATTTGCAGAATCAGTCAGAGGGTGATTTATTTCTTCTCGCTGAAATGCCAGTGCTCCTGGCCCCTGTTTAGACCTTTCATCCTTATAGTGGTGACTTTGTACTGGAATTAAATCTGACTTCTCCAAGCAATTCAGAAGAGGGTGTAGGGAGGTCTTTTTAGTCCTTATATGTGGAGAAAAGGTCTTGGGAGAAGGGCTGGTCCCAACATGTCTGTGTGCCCACGGATAGTCTCTTGTCACAGGCTGTGGATCTTCGTTCTCAGAAATACTGTTCCTTAAGTGGCCTGGCCAATTTAATTTCAGGGGCAAACAATAAAAGGGAATAACTTCAGAGCATCTGTTGTTATTTAAAAAGTAGCATACATGGCTGTGCATACCTTCTTTGTGATTGACAGGACTTATAAGGAAAGGCCAGGGTCATCCCCGTGTGGAGTAGGAGTTGGGGCTTCAGGTCTTAGCTGGGAGGGTGAAAATTCTAAGAGGGAGAGAGCGAAGGCTTTCATGATTTTCGTGCAGTAGGAGGTCTGTACTGGGCCTTCTGTGCTCCATGTTAACAGGTTTCAGACTACGGTAGACCTGAAAGTTAACAATGACTCGCATTTCCCCTGAGGCAGTTAAGATTTTAGGGACATTTTTGGGTGTGGACTTCCTGGGATAAGCTGTGATACCCTGTTGGAGGTGACCCAGGGACCCATGCTGCCACAATGCTGGTGATTTTCTCTCCTTCCCCAGTGGAGAAGAGTGGTATTGGTATTGGTATTGGTATTGGTATTGGTATTGGTATTGGGGCTTGCTGGAGTGAGGGAGCTGAGAAGGGAAAGATGCAGCCTCTTGGGAGCAAAATTTTAGGTTCTTTTTTTAAGAGATTTTATTTATTTATTTTTAGAGAAAGGGGAAGGGAGGGAGAAGGGGAGGAAGAGAATTACTGGTGTGTGGTTGCCTCTTGTGTACCCCCAACTGGGTATCTGGCGTGCAACCCAGGCATGTGCCGTGACTGGGAATCGAACCGGTGACCCTTTGATTCACAGGCCTGCACTCGATCTACTGAGACATACCAGCCAGGGCAGAATTTTAGGTTCAGTAAGATCATTGGACACCTTCATATTTATGACCTATTCTATTTCTGCAGGGAGGCTTCAGTAAAGTGTGTGGGGGTAGGGTAGTACCCATGTGTGGTAGTTGCTGGTGAGTTAAGCTTGTGCTTTCCTGCTGATCAGTGTTTCTCACCTGGGGCAGGAAAAGTGCTGTTGATAATTGTACCATGGGGTAACTCCTTGTGTGGCATTGTCCCAAGCATTACAGGATGTTTAGCATCCTTGGTCTGTGAACTAAATGCCAGTGGTACCCTTCCTCATTGTGACACTCAGAAGGCCCCACGTGTTCCTACACATCTGTGGACCAAATGTGGGTGGCACCTCTCTGTCCTCCCCCTCACTGCAGGTGTGCACAGGGGCGCTTGCCTGGAGGTGAGGACACCACAGATTTCCATTCCCCTTTGCTGGGCAGAGGGAGGTTTGTTACCAGGCAGCCCAGGTGGGAGCTCTTTGTCCTGTTGGGAGTGTGTGGGAACTGAGAAGCCCCTGCCGTGGTTGTACCTACTCCAGAGCCCTTTCTGGGTTTGCCCTCCCCACAGAAGCAGGGAGCATCCTGATCTGCAGCTGTGGTGTCAGCCTTGGAAACAGCACTCAGGGGACGGGAGATCTCATTCCAGACACATCCAGGTGGCTGAAGCCAAGAGCAAGGAGGAAGCCCCAGGCTATAGAACTTTAAACGGGGTGGTGGAGAAGCCCCTGCCCCTGCCCCAGTCTGTGGAGGAGTCATATATCACCAGCGAGCACTGCTACCAGAAGCCCCGCGCCTATTACCCTGCTGTGGAGCAGAAGCTGGTGGTGGAGACCCGCGGTTCTGCCCTCGATGATGCTGTCAACCCCCTCCATGAAAATGGAGACGACTCCCTCTCCCCACGCCTGGGCTGGCCTCTAGACCAAGACAGGAGCCGGGGAGACAGTGACCCCAAGTCCAGCTCCCCAAAGGTAGGTAGCTTGTTTGTACTTGTTCTTAATTCAGTGTCTGAGGGCTTCCAAGTCCTCCATCTAGGGATAAATGTTCTGTAGGAGATGTTTATTATAATATTGTATTTGTTGTAAAATTGTAAAGATTGTATTTAAATTTCTTATCACAGATTTTTTTTTCTTTCCCTGTTAAAATGGGTGCAAAGTCAGGAGAGCCCACTTAAACTGGAGATCATTGGTTTTGGGAAATGCCCACAAAATGGTGTAGTCAGTGGGGATGGAGATGGAGAGGTGGGAAGTAGCAAGGAGAAAAGGGTTGACCGGGGACTTGATAAATGGAACTGAGTTAGGAAAGTGAGTTTTTCCTTTGATGCAATTTATACTTGCACCTAGGTGCTAATTCTCAGCACAAGTGTGGTGCTGGGTGTAAGTGCTTCAGTGCAACTCTTTGATAGCTTTAGTTGGACTTTTAACTTTGCAGCCCTGACATAAGAACAGTCTGTTTTGTCAAATAGTTGCAAGTTGTATCAGCTTTCCCAAGAGCCACTCATCATTTTTTTGTTTTTCCAGTTATTCTCCTCTGGAACTCCCTCTCCTGTGTCATCCTCTTGCTCAGGTTGTCTTTAGCTGTTCACTGGTCTCATTCTACCCTGTTCTCAGTGTGATTTGAGAGCTTCTTTACCTTGTCATACTTATTTTCACAGAATTATGGGTCAGTATCATTAGTGTTAAATACATTGCTGCTTATTGCGGAGAGGGAGCATCCCAAATTACAAGCCCCTCGAGGGTGGGCATTGTATCTCATTCAGCCTGTGCCCTTGCTAGTGTCAAAATAGTGCTAGGCAAGGCTGGTCTTGGAGGCACAGGACACTTGGAGCCAAAGGACACAGTTTGGAGACAGACCCAGTTTCTAGTCTGAACGAGGCCCCATTTATGGTATGGTTATGACAGGTCACTTCGCCTCCTCTGGCATCATGGCTTTGCACATAGTAAGCTCTAAATAAATATTAGCTAGAATCTGTTTTATTTCAAATGAACGAATGAAAGGTTGAGCTCACAAACCCCAGAAAAAATTTCTGCTCCTACAGACTAGGCGGATTTCCTAGAGGCATTCTGGCACACAATAACAGATCAGAAAATATTGGGTCTAAACAAGACAGGCAGGGTTAAAAGTCTCTTTCATTGGTGGCAGGCTGACTTTAGGCCAGCACTGTGTTTTATAAATCTTACCCTGTTTCATCTGCATGAACATTTAAAGTTTATTTTACTACTTCCATAAGGGAACAGAGGCCCAGAGAGGTAAAATAACTTATCCAGGTTCACCTATTCAGCAAGACATGGAGATAGGACTTAAAACTTACTTGTCTGATTCCCACAGACTAATTCTTGTCCACACCTGCCCTGCTGTACTCTGATCTCAGGGCTCTGGAAGCCACTCTCTGAGGCCCATGTCAGGCGTAGGGCATTGGGCCAGTCACTGAGAAGCAGCTGTGGGGTCCCCTGAGCCGGAGGCCGGTGGTCCCCTGAGGCGATTGCAGTTGGTACAGCAGCGCCCAAGAGAGAGGGAGGAAAGGGCGATAGAGATTTGGAATATTCAAACTGCAACCGGTTTTTCAGATGGTTTCAAACACTGGCTGGTTGGAGAAGGGGTTGGGAGCTGTCTCCACTCAGTAATTTAAATGTCTGTCATTGCATTCCCAGGTGAGGGAATATGTCTCCAAAAAGGTCCTACCAGAGGAAGCCCCTGCGCGGAAGCTGCTGGACAGAGGCGGAGAGGGGCTGCTGAGCTCCCAGCACCAGTGGCAGTTTAACCTGCTGACCCACGTGGAATCTCTTCAGGACGAAGTCACGCATAGGATGGACTCCATTGAGAAGGAGCTGGATGGTAGGGCTCCTCCCGGGCTCTCTGCCCAGTTGGCAGGCACTGTGAGCTCATCAGGATGCGGTGCTATCTGCACTGCCCTATCTGGCTTTCCAGGGACAACTCTATTCTTGCCTCCACCTCTTTTCAGTCTCACTCCCCTTCATTCCTCAAGATGGACCAGCCTTTTAGTATTTCTCGGGCACTTCTAAGGACTGCATGATGTCAGGAGTCCTGCCTCGCTTGCCCAGTCCCTTCTGCAGAAGAGCAGCTCAGCTCCACTGCAGGCAGTGTGTGACTTGAGCAAATCTTTACTAACCAAGTTCTTTCTTTTTTTTTAATTTATTGATATTTTTAGAAAAAGAGAGAGACCTCAATTTTCTGGTCCACTTATTTATGCATTCATTGGATGATTTTTGTATGTGCCCTGACCAGGGATCAGACCCACAACTTTCCCACAGCTTCATCCGATGCTCTAACCAACTGAGCTACCTGGCCAGGGCTAACCAAGTTCTTAATCAAGTTTTTAAGATATCTGAGGATTAATCTGGAAAAAAAAAACCTTTTATTTCACCCCTTGATAAAACCTAAAATGAAGGCTTTTCCTCTTTATCAGTAGAGATTTAAGAACTTGACTGAGCCATTTGTGTAGTCCTTGGGGTTTCTCCCAGATGTTACTGGTAACAGGTGGGCTTGGAGGACAGAACTTGTGGTGACGAACATGATCAAATTCAGTCTCTTTTGATCCCCAGGAAGTTGCTTGTTTGATTTTTGAAGACAAAAATTCCTTCTTAATTGTTTATTTATTTCCCAATTATTTGTTTTCATCCTTAAAATGAGCCCAATTAAGAAATAAGTGTTCTGTTTGAGGATTCTGGGTACAGTCAAGCTGTTACTACTTTAACTGGGGATATAAAACATACTTAAATAACTCAGAAAAATACTGTATGCTGTGGCCAGAGCATGTGTACAGCTGAGGCCATGCCAGGGGAGAACTGTTGTGAGGGGAAGCGATAACACGCAGGCTTCCTGGAACTCCTGGTAGTGAAGCAGAGCCTCGAAGAGCATGCCTGATGTCTTCTGCTGGAGAGAAGGTGACTCGGAGTGGGTGATAAGAGGACTGGCTCTACGGGAAAATAGATTGCCGTATTGGAGGATAGTGAGACACAGAGAGAGAGAGAGAGACACACACACACACACACACCCACCCACCCACCCACGCTCCCCTCCACACCAAGAGACCTACGTGCCCTCATGCTTATGTCTTGCCCCTGAGGCAAACCTGAGGAACTGGGGATAAGCGGCTAATCCAGGGTCCAGTTGTGAGGACATTTCTGCCTCTTTTACTCCTAGAAGGTTTGCTTGGGCTCCTTAGAATTGCAACTGATGCCCCTGTCTGGGAAAACTCTATTAGGTTGCTGAACTAGTATTGAATAGCAGACTGAAAATTGTAGGGTTTTTTTTCCTTTTTTTTTTAATATATTTTATTGATTATACTATTACAGTTGTCCCATCTCCTCCCCCCACCC